>PVIH01023725.1:0-24239 GCA_004025045.1 Sigmodon hispidus | reverse complement strand
CGGGCGCGGTGGCGCACGCCTGTAGTCCCAGCTACCGGGGAGGCTGAGGCAGGAGGATCGCTTGAGTCCAGGAGTTCTGGGCTGTAGTGCGCTATGCCGATCGGGTGTCCGCACTAAGTTCGGCATCAATATGGTGACCTCCCGGGAGCGGGGGACCACCAGGTTGCCTAAGGAGGGGTGAACCGGCCCAGGTCGGAAATGGAGCAGGTCAAAACTCCCGTGCTGATCAGTTAAAACGTCTTGCTTTCGGGTAGGGAGGCGCTCACTTCTGCACTAGCACTGCTGTGTGGCAGAAGCTGAGCTCAGCTGTACAGCTGTAATAAACCTTGCTATGTGATTGCATTCGGAGTCGGTGTGATTCTGGGGATCTTTGTGGGGTCGCTGAGACTGGGCAGAACAATATAATAAGACAAACCAAATACAAAAAAGTAAACATTTCCTCTTTAGTATAAAAATCAGACTTTCTCCGTAAGAGACACAAACAGGCATGATACTGGGTTTGTAAACTGTGTAGCCAAAGGGATTTCCGGTCAAGACTTTTCCTTCCTGCTCTCCACCCAGGCAGCCCCATTTCCTTGCAGCCCACCTCCTGCTCCTTCTCGTGCCCCACTCCCAGCTCTCCACCGCTCTTCCTCCTTCCCCTGCTGCTAGCAAATGAAGGGTTCCTCTGGAGCAACTCATTCAACAAGTCCCTGATTCAAGGAGCCAGGCAGAGAGGAGGGTCCAAAGGTGTTCTGTCCAGACCAACTGGTCTCCTAGCTAAACAGGTTTATCTACCTCTTACCACTCTAACCAGAGGCTGAGCCAGAGAACAGGATCCTAGGTTACTGGGACAAAGCGGCAGAGACCAGCTCCTGTCTTCAGTCCCACCTCAGGGAAGGTAGAAAAAGCACCGGATAAGGAGAGATTCCGCTTCAGGCTAAGCTCGAGGAAGTGGAAGGCAACCACAGGCATGATGCAGACAGCGGTGGTGATACGAAGGTGAGCCACACGGTGGACTGGGCCAGGGTGTTCTGAGCATTCCCCACAAACCGGGACTGGTTTGGAAACATGTCAAAGAGCCCATTGCTGTGCATGGCAGAGAGAATGGCAAAGTAAACAGCGAGGCTACCCCAGATGAAGAAGTGGTTAATGGTGTCCAATAACCTGTATCCATCCCAATCTGCACACTGGCCACAATGACCAGCGATGTGGCCACAGTGACTTCAAAGGATTGGTACTCTACCAGCTGGGTGCCATTATCCCGTGTGGCCTCCGCAAACACCCCATAGGGGATGAAAACATGAGCACAGAGGTGCAGATGCCCTGGGCAGTGCAGATGAAGAAATCTTGCTTGTTGAACAGGAGATTCAACTGGCCTGGCTAGTACAGTGTAGGGTACTCCATGCTTCGCTGCTCCAGGACATCCTGATCAAAGGCCCCCATGGCCAGGACTGGGAGCGAAGTGTATACAATGTTATAGAAGGTAATGAAGTACTGATAATACACGGTCTGGGCTGAGAAGCCACAGAAGAAGCCAAACCAGAAGTGGACCATGGTGACGCAAAGTTCTTGTAGAAAAAATAGCAGAGGAACTTGCACATGCACAGGTAGGACTGTGGAAAAAACGAAAGTCCCTCCACCTTGAGGCCTGGAGCTATTTTGAGAGCTGAGAAATTTCTAGTGCTCCATCCTGAGAAGTTTCTAAACCCCCAAGGTTAAGCACCCAAGGCCAAGTGCCCAAGATCCTGGATAATCAGAGGGCAAGGGGCGAGTGTTCTCTTCTCCACTGGCACTGTTGTGTGACAGTCTGGAGGTGAGCTCAGCTGTACAGTTGTAATAAACCTTGCTATGCGATTGCATTTGGAGAATCAGTGTAATTCTGGGGGTCTCCAAGACTGGGAAGAACAAGAACCAGCACCCACGAACCAGCAGGAGCACTGCAGGAACTTGAACTGTGAAAAGGAATAGTCTGAAGCCAAGACAGCTTGGATCCCTTGCTTCCCACTGATGCCCACATCAATGCGAGCAGTTTAAATGATGCTGACATCATTGGCTCCATCCCCAATGGCAAGTGTCACCGCCTTCTTAGCCAGTTCCATCACTTGTGCCTTCCATATGGGTGTCACCCGGCAGCAGATGACAGCTTTGCAATCACATGCTGTCTCCAGAAACTCTAGCTCCATGTCAGCCTCCCAGGCATGGGCCAGGCTGTGCCCATTGATGACCAGGGTGTACTCCCCAGCAACAGCCTCCAGGACAGAAGTGAACTTTGATGAAGAGTTTTCCTGTACTCTGGCTTCTCTTCCACCATGTAAATCTTTCACCTTTTACTGAAGAAGAGAGTTTTCCCCGATAGGTAAAGCCATTGCCCACATGGTGAGAAATTTACCATCTTCTCCTGGACTTTCCTGAGCTTTCCTTGTGACTCCAGAACAGTGTGGCCTGTGACTATGAACACCTCTGTCATGTCGTCAGTCAGCATCTTACATGAGAAGCCAATGTTCACAGCTGTCTCTTGCTTATCTCCAGTTAGCACCCAAATCTTAATGTTAGCCATGGTCAGGAGGGCAATGGTCTCTGGAACTCCCTGCTTGTTCTCAATGGCTGGGGTACCCAGCAGCATCATGTCACTTTCAACCTCTTCGTAGATGTTGGCCAGCCTGTCCTCTCAGCTGTCATGGGCTAGGCTGGCCTGTAGGTGTCTCCTGGCCCATTCCTCATAGTAGTCTTCATCCAGGTCCTCAGTCCATCTCCTGCAAACTCATTCAGGTGGTCAGTGGTGCTGTTAAGCAGCTCCTGTGGAGAAGAGTGGAGTCTGTCTAGCAGGATGATGTCAGACCTTTGCAGTAGCATTGGATCTTCCCCTCTGGATTCTGCACTATCACTGACATCCGCTTGCAAATGTTGGTGAAGTCCAGGATGGTCAGCAGCTGGTAGGTGATAGCTGTACCGAGCTCATGGACAGTGATTGTTTTAGGGCTTAAGAACAGAACACAAAACCAAAGTTCCCAGCTGCCATGACCAGAGCCCCCTCATCTGGAGACTGAGCTTTGTAGTACAGCTCTTCTTCATTCTCTTCTTCTAACATAACAGTTGACACAGGGAAAGGAACCAGAAGAACTCATGAGTGTGTGGGTCCTCCATCTTGACAGCCTCCAAGAGGCTTGGGCCCTAAAACAAGAATTTCTTGTCATCCAGAGGATTAAGGAGAAGTCAACAGCTGCTGGTTTCTTGTAGCAACCCGAGCTACTTGGGTTGGTGACTGAGACTCACGCCTGCAGATTGAAAAGACACAGATGCATGGGTCATTCTTCCAGAGAGAATGCTATTTATTGAAGGTCATTCTCAGACTTATATACCAGGTGCTTTCAGGAGCGTGGAACAGTGGAAATTCCCCATGATGCTGGAAAATTACTGATTCCAGGTAAACAGCTGAAACTTTCTCACCTAATCTCCCTTCCCAGGCAGGAAGGCAGGAACATACCGGAGAGGGCATGGAGCCCGGAATGCAGCTAGCAACCCACAGGCTTTGATCTTTAAGGGTCAGAGCAGGGGCCTACAGTCTCTCTCCCAGTTCAGCTTTGTGTCCCAAGACACCAAACACGTCACCATAGCTATGGCCATTGATAGAGCATTTGTTGAACACCATGATGTTCTGGGTGAGGGTGCCGTCTTATCAGAGAAGATGAACTCCAACTGGCCCAGCTTTTCATTCAGAGTGGTGGTGCAGGCCTCTGCAGGTGTATGTAGTAGCTGTGTCTCAGATGAATGACTTCCACACTGACCTACAACGAGATGGGTACAGCAGTGTTGAGAATGATGATATAGTGCTGGGAGCCAAAGCCTGCATAAGCCATTTTAGCTTAGCCATTTCAGTTTATAAGTTAGCTATTTTAGTTTATGAGTCTCTGTTTCCATTCTGTTAGTTAGCCATTTACCAGAAATTACATGACATGCCCTAGGCTGCCAGGAATAGCTTTATCTTCCTGTCAGTTAAGAACACCTGCACAAATAACCTGTAGTTAAGACATTCCACGGTTAGGTTGCATAGCAACCCTTTCCCACATGACTGTACCCTGCCAGCTTCCCTCTTTACTATATAAACCTCCTGAGGACAATAAAAATCTGCAGCTTGATCAGAGCACTGTCTTGCTGTTCGTTTCTTGTGTCTCTTATCCCTTCATTTCTCCCCTCTAGGTCTCAGGTCCCCGTTTTTTCCTCCCACAGGTCGGGGCAATATAGGACCAGAAGGAGAGGAAGCCAAAAAAAGGCACTGTCCACTGCCTCATTCCAGGGCAGGTAAACCTGGAAGCATGTCCCAGCTTCGTGTTCCATGGCGTTGCCAATGGGCAGGATCACCCCCATGCAGACCAGTAATCCAAAACTGCAGAGGACCAGTGTGTTCATCATGTGGTCAATACTCATTCTCTTGAACTTTGTCACTGTTCTGCATCAGTTTGGTGTCAGGACCCGCAAAGATGACCACCCCGAAGCACCACTCGGTATTTCTCAGCACATACCCTTGAAGTGGTATATTCTGGTTGCTCAGGGGGAATTTGTTCTCCTTCTAGTACAGTGTCCTGCTGAACTTGTCTAGCTTGTTGTTGGGAGATTCACAGATTACTTCACTATCAAATTTGGCCATCTCACTGATGTCTCTAGCTCCGAGGTGATCGGAAATGCCTGGCGCACTTTTATGTTGGTCTCTCCATCCGGTTCCGCCCTCTCTATGTAACACAGCCCATGGAGTTAGCTTCTGGAAAGGAGGAAGAGGTCTGCCATCACAAACTGGTTATTTTCTAGCTTGATAATATCACCAACACAGACTTTCATCCATTGCTCTTGTTGGAGGACTCCATTGATCAGTCCCTGAGAATGACGGTTATCCACTTGGCTATCACTCTTGTGGCAGAAATAGTCATCAGTGGCATCTTTAATAGCTGTGATGGTGAGGACAAGAAGCAAAGTCACAATGGTGGTGAACCAGGACAAGGACGAGACCTGGGGGATCAGCTGAGGAATGAGAAGGAACACGAAATAGGTGTTGGCAACTTCCTCAATTGCTCAAAGAGGTTGTCAGGTAGGAAGGTGAGACTATTGTGCTTGAGGTCTTGGTGAAGTTACTCGCATACTGGAATTTCTCTTTGTATTCACCATCATTAGCCTGCCTTCTCCATTCTTCAGGGTGGGAGGGGGAAGCGCTTGTTTGCACACAGTGCCATCTCCCTCAGCAAGGTTCCTGCAATTTAATGGGGGACCTTCAGCTCTCCCTGCCCGCCCCATCCAGCCCATGGGGGGGGCCGCTGGGACAGGGGCACTCGACTTCACTGCCTGCAGGCTCCTGCCCCCCCCCCAGCGGCAGCCCGGCTCCCTTAACTTCTTATTGTAAGCATTTGTTCTAATGTATGGTTTTCTGTGATGAGAAAAGACACTGGGAGACAAGGCAATTTGATGTCCAAGTTGGAAGCTGTTAGAATCTCCCTCACTGCCCTGGCTGCTTAGAGCAAAAGGACTGGCATGTCCATTGTGAAGACCCTACAGAGGACTTGAGGAAACCACACGACAATCCCAGCTGCTGAAGTGCGTCCCCAGTCAGGACTTTTTTGCTACAAAAGCCTTCATGAATTCTAGATGACACTGCAACTAATTTCTAATTTCACTTAGGCCAAGAGACAAACTTTCCCTGTGGTGCTAGCGGAAAACTACTGTGGTGAGTGCCAAAGAGACATGATTACAAGTGGTGCAAAAAGAAACCTCCATTTGCCTAGCTATCTGTGATTGGTCCAAGGGGCCCTCCTTGGACCATACCAGCAGGCTGTTCAGGCTCGCTTAGAGACTCAGCTGATAGACTCCCCCGGTATCACAATGTTAGATCCAATAAAAGGCTTCTTTCAAGTGGTGCCACCCCCCCCCGTCTGGTAGCACAGAATAATATAGAAACAAAAAGGAAGCAGCAAAAAAGAACAGATGTTAGGCCAACATGGCAATGCAGACGGCTGCCTGATGGCTGAAGCAGCAGCAGCTGAATAGTTTGGGACGTCGAAGATGGGAGAGTGGGAGACAAGGAGAGTACAGCAGAAGGCAAGCAGCAGAAGGGAAGGAAGGATAGAGGAAGGAGGAAAAGCACAAGCTTTGCTCACTAGAACTCTAGAGATCTGTCTGTCACATCTGCAGTGTCAATGGTCTAGACCAATGGTTCTCAACCTTCCTGATGCTGCCACCCGTGAATACACTGCTACATGTTGTGGTGACCCCCAACCAGATAATAATGTCATGGCTACTTCATAGCTGTTATTTTGCTATTGTTATGAATTATAATGTGGATATTTGATATGTAACTTCTATAAAAGGGGCATTTGACACACACACATACCCGGGGGTCTCGACCAAATAGTCTAGACACTCCAGACCAATAGCTACAACACTGCCCAGTGATTATGACTGAGGAATCCCCAAACCAGCTGGAGCCAATGGCTGAGGAGTCCCAACTTCCTAGACCTACACAAAAGCTGTAACACACGTAGGCCCTGAGTCTAGATATTAGCTGGGACGTTTGAGGAACTAAGGGTCCTGGTACTAGAAGCTTGCACAGAAGCCTTACTATAAAAGGACACCACCTGCTGAGGCTCTTGCCAGCTCTCTGCTATCACTCACTGCCATCAAAGGCTGAGGGAACCCAAAGAGACCTAAACCAACATGGTTGGAGCTTTCACTGGCCTACCCATTACTTCTGTCTGGGTAGAGCTGAGGGCCCCAGGTACCTCGTTGTTAATGAAGCTACTCTTAGTGCATTTCCCCCTAACTTTAAATGTCATTTCTTGTGTCTTCCTAGCTTACAAAACCTGGCAGATCTATAAGCAGTGAGGTACAGTAAGCCATTCTCCATGAAAGGCCACCAGGAGTGAGTCTTAGGACCTGTAAGTTTTGTCAGAAATATTAATGTTTTTTCAGCTTCTCATCTTTTAAACAAAGGAACTCCAGTTAGGACCTACACACTGTTGAAAGAAACCAGACTTCACACAGAGTACTAAAATTTGCTGGACAGTGTTTTATTTCTGGTCAGCATTTTAACAATTTCTGGAGAAAGAACATCAACTGTTGAGAAATAAGACATCTACAAAATCCAAATGTTCTCACAGAGACAAACCAGGCCCGTGCTGTGATAAAATCTCATAGCACTCGTTCAGACTTGGCTGGTCAATGTTTTTGTCTTCTGTGTGAACTGGAGATAAAGTGACAGAAGCATGCAGCACTGTCACTAGGGCCTTCTCCTTCCTAGCAAAGGATCATGATCTTTCATAGATCGTTTTAAACAAACATACCAAAAGTTTAGGCAATACAACCTTGGCTCCAGTTTGCTTGCAAAATTAGAATTCCACAGAAGGGAGGCTATCGGGTAGAACAAAAGGAGTTTCAGACGTTTTCAAAGCTTACTCATTAGGAATATCTACCCACTGCAGTAACTTGTAACTTGTACCTCCAGGGTAGCCTACCTTCCTCATGAATGGATGGCACAGACTGGACTCCACAGGTTATTTTCTGAAAAAGACACAAGAATGTCTGGAAGGGGTTAGAGGAAGCAGGGAGTGTGTGAGTAAAATACATTGCATGTGTGTTTGCAGTTCCCAAAGAATCAATAAAACTTATATTTTTAAAAATCTTTCTTTCTCCTAAGCCAAGGCCAAAGCAAACACTTTTCCTTGTTCTGTACCTTTGCAGGAATGGCTTTGTTCAGTCACTTTAAATATCTAGCAAGCTAACAACAGGATCATTACATCACAAACCAGGCATCACAAGACTCTTTGGAACCTGTCTTTATCTCCTCACAGTATTAGTCTAGTCTTCACTGACTTTTCTTGGCTATTTCTCTTTCTTAGTGTCCTTCTGTATCTTTTTAGTGTCTCTATTTCATATCTTTCAGTACCTCAATTTAGTTTCCTTTAGGATCTCTATTTAGTATCCGTCCTCTTCCTTACACAGGAGTCATCTTTCTAAACTCACATCTATAATCAGTACTGTCCTAACCCTACTGTATAGCAGCAGTCCCTTACAAGACCTAGGTTCATTCTCATATATCCAGCCCAGTGACTTACACATCCTTTGTCTTCCTTATTTTGTCTGTGGTTATTATAAAATACTCTGACAAAGTAAATGAAAGGGAAAGAAGTATTTTTTCAATCTCATAGTGAACTGTGAGGTTAAAAACTTTCATTAAAAATAATGCCGATTGTAACTGTCATCAGTCTGGTAATTTATGTTTTATTTTTTATATTTTATAGCCACAGTGGTTTTTTATGCCAAATATGAAAAGTGGTTTGATAATTGTGTCAAATATGAGAAGTTGATTGATAAAATACTAGCTTTAGAAAGACCAATGAAAATAGGATAAATTTAATTGATAAGATGAAAGCCTTAGAAAGACCTATAAATGAAAATTAAAAAAAAAATACTCAGACACAGAAAAGGGACTTTAGACAAGAACCTACAGCTTCACTGCATAATGAAACTGAAGTTATGGCCCAAGATTATTAGAAAACCAGTCTTAGTTTATTCAGCTGTTATACAAGAATGGCTACCAGATGATAGGCATCCCCAAGGTTATAAGGAAGTTAAATGGAATCCTATAGAATATTAGGTTTGAGATTTAGGAAGCAGAATTTTCGTATGGTATGCATTCACCCTGTATGAAGCAGATGTTAAATTCATGGGCAACTCATAACAGAATTAGCCCTCAAAACTGGAGAAATTTGGCAATAGCAGTATTAGAAGCTGTTCCTAAGATATAGTGTTGGACATTGTGGACAGAGGAAGTTAGTGTCATAAACAAAGAAATATGGCCATAGACATTAAATTTTCCCAAGATCAGTTTCTAGGTGAGAACTCATAAGCTAAATTGCAAAAGCAGCTTGAATTTGATGACAATGCCTTGGTCCTGTGTCATTTAGAAGCTTCAAATGCTTAAGACAAGGTTAAAGAATCACTAAAGAGTTCTGAGTCATTTACTAAAATCATACAAGACACAAAATAAACTTTCATTGATTTTTTTTTTTACAAAGAGTGACTTTAGCTGTAAATAGAATAGTATCATATCCAAAAATTAGATGAGTATCAATTGAATCTTTGGCTTTTGAAAATGCTAATTCAGAATATATAAGTGATTAGGTCTTTAAAGGCAAGATAAGTATCAATAGAAGAATGGATTAGAAATGCAGCAGATATTTGATTGTTGTAAAATATTATTTTAAGATGTGTTACATTTGTTTTTCTGTGTAATATTTTTTTAATGATGCAAAAGATATGTTGCATTTTTTTATGTTGCATTTGTTTAACTCTGTGAAGCTGTGTTACTTTGACTATCTAAAACACATGATTGGTCTAATAAAGAGCTGAATTGAATGGCCAACAGCTAGGTAGGAGAAAGGATAGGTAAAGCCAAAAAAAAAAAAAAAAATAGAATGAGAAATCTAGAAAGAGAAGATTGAGGATTGGAAAAAGGAGGAGAGGAGGATGCTACGGGATAGCCACCCATCCAAACAGACAGACACCGAATAAAAAGGAAAGAAAAGATATACAGAAATAGAGATAGGTAAAAGCACAGAGGCAAAGGATAAATGGGATAATTTAAGAAAAGTTGGCTAGCAAGAAGCCACGCTAAGGGTGAACATTCATAAGTAAGAATAAGTTTCTGTATTTATTTAGGAGTTAGATGGCAGACCTCTAAAGAGTCAAGGGTAAAAACAACCAACCACATTGGATCTCATGCTTATGAAGTTACTTTAATAGGAGAAGAATATCTAGACATTTTAAGAAAAGTAGAGGGGCTGGAGAGATGGCTCAGCGGTTAAGAGCACCGTCTGCTCTTCCAGAGGACCCGGGTTCGATTCCCAGCACCCACATGGCAGCTGACAACTGTCTGTAGTTTCAGTTCCAGGCAAAACACCAAGGCAAATAAATAAATAAAGTTTAAAAAAAAATTAAAAAAAAAAAAGAAAAGTAGAAAGTTTAGATGGTTTAATTGGGGTAAACAAGGTCATTTGAAAAAGAATTATAAGCAGGACATTCATAGGAACAGTGTTTTTTTAATGACAAATGGAGAATTCCAAGGACTGGTCAATTCTTCAATGTTGAGCATTTAGCTGCTCCTTAGGATATCAGCTGTTTTAATGCCTGTAAATTTCTGATGTCAAAGGTCATTGTTCTACACAGACAAATTTGTTAGTTAACCATTTTGTGGGGCTTTTGGTACCATTGAAAGTTCAGCGGCTGTTGTGCTTTGCCTATACCTGTGTAAGGGTGTCAGATCTTGGAATTACAGACAGTTGTTAGCTGCCATGTGGATGCTGGGAATCGAACTCAGGTCCTTCGGAAGTACAGTCAGTGCTCTTAACCGCTGAGCCATCTCTCGAGCCCTCAATTACTGTTCTTAATAGTATCTTTTAATATTTTTCTCAGAATCACCTGTTAGTTCATGGTTTATTTCTGAGACTGAACAAATGTTAATCTGAGTTTTCCATTGTTGTAACAAATTATGTTCCCATAAATTCATTGCTATGTTAGCCACATATGGTTTTAATTTTCCTATTTGTCCTTATGGCCCTATACACTTGACCCTTATTGCACTTTGTTTTACCTGAGATGAAGTTCCAATTCCTAAAAGGTGAATATTTACCTGCTTAAGAAGGCAATCTGGATGCAAAATTTGGTGAAATTATTGTTATTCCACAACTGTAACAATAATTTACATGTTTGTCTGTAAACAAAAATTTACAAGTTTTGATAAAATTTCAATCACAATGCCATTTATTTGTATTTTTAGCTTTGATCTTTAACCATTTGTAGAAGTTTGACATCTCTGTCTCCACACAACTACATTCTTCACATAGCTATATGCTCCACACTCATTTTCTGTACAACTATATGACCTACATATCTTTGCATCTCTTTTTTACACCTCTCTCTCTACCCAGCTACATTTCTTCACATACTTCCTCTACATAGCAGCAGCTTACTAATTTCTACATAGTTACTCATCTCTCTTAAACAGCTATATCTCTTCTACTACTCACTACATCTCTCACATTTCTCTCTAAAGAAAAACTCTGAACAAATGTTTATTACATTTTTAGGGTCACAGAGCATTTATTGAGTAAACAATAAAAAACAGAGTCAGAATCCAATTACACAGTTTCTCTCAGGCTAGGGATATCATATTGACTATCTGGTGAGTAGTGCTTGACCATGCATGTTGCCTTAGAGATATCACTGAGCGTGACATTGAAAGTCAGGGCTTAAGTAATTAACAGTTAGTTGGCTGAACCATGAGCCTTGTATTATAAACTGAAGTTGGGACCACATGTAGAAAGTCAATTGCTGCAGGGAGTTGTGTCTTAATGTTATCAGACAGACTTTGGTTCAACAGATACTTGGGAACTTGTCCCTGTACAATTCATTGCCAGGGGAAATTAGTCTGTTTTGGTTTTGAAAAAGCTGACTTTGGAAAATAAATAAATAAATAAATAAATAAATAAATAAATAAATAAATAAAAAAGAGAAAAGGCTGACTTTGTGGCTGAGAATACTGTCATATTTATGTTAGTCTGAGTTTATGAAAAATTCTAGTATTATTTCTATTCATCAAAATTATACAGTTTAAGCAGAAATTGTCTTCCTGACCATCTACAGCTATATGAGTGCCCCATAGATAGAATGAATATATATATATATATATATATATATATATATATGAGATAAACACGCAAGAAGTGAGGAAAATACCCATAGCTGTTTTTAGGGAAGAAATGTAGTGTACATGGGAAAAATTACAGACAGAAGTAACCAGTCATTCACAGTTTAAAACTCAAGTGGAGTTCCCATCACAGAGTTATTCATCTGTTGTGTCAACCTGTTGAATATCAGCTGTTATCCGCTGTATATTTCCATGGTCTCTGGCAGGAAACTTCATACCTCTAGGTCTATTTCGTTATTCTATTATCCTAGCTTCCTCTCTTTACCATGTTTTCTGGTGTAACTGAAGACCAGCTTCCAATATTTCTATAGCTAAATCTTTCTAGTCTTTTGGAATAATTCTGTTATTAGTTGCCCATAAATTTAATATCTGTTTCACATAGAGTAAATGCATATTATATGAAACTACTGCTTTCTTAAATCTCTTCAAATTTAACATTTTTACAGTATCCCAGTTAACTTTGAAATAACCTCGGGGGTGCATATCATCTGGTGGTCATTCTTGCACAGTAACTGAATAAATTAAAATTGGTTTTCTCATAATCTTGTGCTGATCCTCTTCAGTTTCATAATAAAATGGTACAATAAATTCTGCTTTAAAATTCTTTGCCTATGCGTGAACATTTTTCTTAGTTTCATAAGTAGGTCTTTCTAAGGATTGTATCTTATCATCAATTTTTCATTTTTAGCATTGATATCAAATCACTTTTAAAAGAATAAAACATGAATTAAACTGATAATAATTATTCTTGACATGATGTCAATTCCTACTAAGTTGGTTATCCCTTTATTTAATATTTCTATTTTTGAACCATTTATTATGGAACCATACAGAGACCTAACTTCTGAAACACAATATTGTTACCCATTCTTAACATGAGTAAAAACAAATTTCCTCTTTAAGAATCCCTGTGTCTCATGAGATTTGATAGGAAAGTATGAGACTGGCTGTCATTACATAGCATGTATGGGCAGAGAATGCTGGTGGTGCATGACCTCGATGGTGGCAGCTGAACCTGCTTGCATGTAGCTGGGAGCTGAGGGTGTGTGGTGGCGGCAGTATCACTTAAAGCCCAAGTGGGTTTCAAGTGGCCAACATGGTGTGGCAAGTGGCCTGAGGAAGGGTTCCATGGGAAGCCCAAAACCCAAGGGGAGAAGGAGCCAGCCACCTGAAAAGCCAACACAGGGACATGTGGAAGAGTGAGATAGCTCTGGCAGTTTGGGGTCCAGCCACCTGTGGCATTTGGGGTCAGAGATGTGTGGCCACTGGAGACTGCTGTTTAGGGGCTGCAATAGAAAAAGTCGAGGCTCATTCAAAGGGCCATGGGGGGGGGGCGCGTGGTGGAGACTCTGGCAGCTACAAAGCCAGTGACAATCAGTTGCCTCATGATCTCATGCCCCACACTGGATGCAGATGATGCATTTATCTAATTTTTCTTTATCAATAAAAACTCAAGAACCTGAATGATCAGAGATGTAGATGAAAAACAACCAATGACCCCCTTTTTTTCTCTTTCCTCTATTTTTAAAAAAATGGCCAAGAATCTTTTTAAGCCCCTTCCTATGACTTCCTCTGTCTCTCTATATGTCTCTATCCTCCAAAACCAATACAAATCATTTTGTTCCAGCTAGTAGGTATTTCTGCCCTCTGATTCAAAGTAAACTTTATTGTCAATCTCAGGAGTGTCTGAGTAAAATCAAAATATTTCACAAGTAAGGGGAGTGGTAGCCTCAGGGCAAAATCCCACCCAGCTAAAATTAGTCTGAAAAGGAGCTAAACAAAAGTTAGATCTGGGTATGATGGTGCATGCCTTTAATCCCACCAACCAGTGACAAAATCCAGATACAGCTTAATTAAAAACAATGCTTTTTTTTTCTGTTGTCAAAACCATGTTGCCTTAACAAAGATATAACCTGCCAAAAAAGGAACTCCCTGAAGATATGATTGGCTCAAGGTTTTGTTTTTGTCTTTCCAGGAGAATCTCAAAATGTTTTCCTACTCTTTACTCTTAGAAGTTTCAGATTTTAAGACTGTTAAGAAAATAAACAACAACAAATTCTGGCTAGGATATAGATAAGAGGGAAGTCATGTATAAAGTTAGTGGGAATATAAACTAGTTCAAACACTATGGAAGCCAATACAGAGGGTTTTAAAAAATATTAGATCTACCATATGAACCAACTATACCAATTTTGGCTTTACTCAAAGGAATTTAGAACAATTTATCACAGATTGTTGTTTTTATTTAAATTGATGCATTAGATTTTTACCAATGAAGACTCTGTAGTCAGAGGAGTGTGTGTGTGTGTGTGTGTGTGTGTGTGTGTGTGTGTGTGTGTGTGTGTGTGTGTGTATGTGTGTCTTTATCTGGTTTAGGTGCCAGGGGAAACTGGCTTCATAAAGAGTTTGGTCACATTTATTTCTTTTCTGTTTTATGAAACAGTTTGAGAAGCATTGGTGTTTGAAAGTTCTGATGGAATTAACATTGAATCTAACTGGAGCTGGCTTTTTTAAATTAGAAGTTTTTTTTTTTTAATTTAATGAATCAATTTTATTGGTTGTTGTAGATTTGTTTAAATTTTTAGTCTCATTTTGGCCTAATTTTGATAGGTCATATGCATCTAAAAATTCATCAATGTCTTTTAGATTTTTTTTAGTGGAATGTAAGTTATGCCCTAATGACTCTAACTTGGTGTCTGTTCTGTCACCCTCTGCATCTGTAGTTTTATTAATGTAGTTATTTTTTTTTTCTTTTGCTGCGTTGGGCTATTCATCTTCCCAACGATCCAACTCTTGACTTCACTGATTTCTTATATATTTGCCCTGATTTTCTAATGTAAACATTTATAACTATAAAATACTTTCTGAAGACTGCATTCAGTGGAGCCAATTGATTCTGATATGTGGCATGTTAGGTTTTACTTGATTCTAAGTCAAAAGTTTTCATGCTCCAGTATTGGGGTTCTCTGCCAATGCAATAAATCAGATCAGACTAAATTAATAAGTTCAGGTTTAATCTGAGCAAAACATTCCCAGGTGGTAACAAAGGAAGAGAAGAAACCATGAGGGGAAATAAATGCTGTGAATATACGTGTTCCTATAACTGATTAATAAAGAATTTATTTGGCCTATGGCAAAATAGCTTAGAGCCAGTCAGGAAATCCGAGATAGAGAAAGAAGAAAAGTGGGGTCTGGGCAGATGATGCCAGGGGAGCAATGGATCAGGTAGGCCATGAGATATATGGTAAAACATAGATTAATAGAAACAGGTTGAGTTAAGATGCAAGAGCTAGCTAGCAAGAAGCCTGAGTCATAGACTAGTTTGTAATTAATATTAATCCTCTGTGTAATTATTTAAAAATTGACTGCAGGACCTCAGGTGGGAGAGATTTGTCTGGACCACGTAGCTGCAGGACACAGGAAAATTTTTGGCTACATGGAAATCTATGCACTAGACTTTAAATATCCTCCTGGGTGAAGCTGCTGTTTGGTGGACTTTCTCAAGGGTGGGTCTGGGGTAAGTGAGAGGTGGGGCTGAGGTGGGGCTCCTACCTAATCATCCCAGACACCTGGGGTGTATGAATGATGCCTGGAGAACTTGCACCTAAACACCAAGAACTTTTTTCTCTTCTTAGTTTCATTGATGACACCTTTATCCTTCAAGAGTGCTGTTTAATATCCATCAACTAGTGTATGTCTTGTTATTTCTCTTGCTGCTTACTTATGGGAAATGAAGGAGTTATTTCAGTTTTTCTATATTTGTTGAAACATATTATATTTTAATATCTGACCTGTTTTTTTTTAAGAACATCTGGTGGGATGCAGAGAAATTTGAACATTCCTCAGCATTTGCAGTGAATGCTGCATAGATGTTTGTTAAATCTATCTTACCTATTAAACCATTAACTCAGATATTTCTCTTTCATTTTTTTTTAATTGGGGAAAATGTGGTGTTGAAGTCACTCACTATATAACTTGTTAATGTCATCTTGATGGATCACTCCCTAATTGGTGTGAAGTGTTCTTTATCATGTATTCATGGAATAGGTCCATGAATAAAATTGTGTCAGGTGATGTCTGAGAGCCTGTAAGAAAACTCCAAGTGAACAAACAAGACAAGAGTCTGATGACCTCTGGTTCTTCATAATAAAGATTTTTTTTTTTTTTTTTTGTGGAATGTGAGTGTGATTTCATGGCTCTCCCAGGTTTAACAAACAGGAGTGGTTTGCTATTAAATTACCCATTACTATTCAGAATGATGTTTCCAAGCACAATGGTATACAGCCTAGAGTCATGTGACCTTGCCATTGTGTCTGTACACAGCTGGAATGCAAGTGCTCAAATGGCTTTACCTAACCTTCAGAATACCCTCAGAATATAAGCTGTCTGCTGTTCCCAATAAAGCTGGCTATAGCATGAGACTTTCGTCTGGCTCACTCTTAGGCTCCACTCTCCTAAGTTCACATTGCCAAATAGAGCAGGAAAAAGTAGAGCCCAAACAGGAGCCTGAAGTAGGCTAGAAGATAAGAACTGGGGACCTTCACAGAAGGAGGTGAGTTTTGCTTTATGTTGAGCTTGTGAATCATTTTTTTTCTATAGAAAAGAGGAGCACAAATATTGAAAAGCACAATTATTATATTGCTTGCCAGTTGTTAGTGATTATAAGCCCTGGTTTCCAGAAGAAGGAACTATATGTAAAGAAGTATGGGACAGTTCAAAAAGAATATTTAAAAGTTGTATAAAAATATGGGAAGAGATCCCTGCTCAATTTTGTTTTTTTTTAAACACTTTTTTATTTTATTATTTTATTTAATTATTTGCCTTGGTGTTTGCCTGGAACTGGAACTCTGGAACTACAGACAGTTGTGAGCTGCCATGTGGGTGCTGGGAATCGAACCCGGGTCCTCTGGAAGAGCAGACGGTGCTCTTAACCGCTGAGCCATCTCTCCAGCGGGGCCCCCTTCCTCCCCCCCCCCCCCCCCCCCCCCCCCCCGCTCAATTTTTAATCACTTAGACATACTTAAGGAAGATAAGGAGATTTCACTTGTGCAGTCACAAGGATTTAGGAGAGACGAAAATGCTGTTTCTAGTTAAATAAATATTATACAAGGTACCTCTGAGCCTCATGTTGATTTCATAAAGCAACTCAAAGATGCTAATGGAGGTGCATGATGTAAAATTACCAAGAAATTATATAAGGCTTACCTGAGCATGAAAATCAACACACACACACACACACACACACACACAGACACACACACACACACACAGACACACACACACACACACAGACACACACACACACATGCTATTGAAAACAAGTAAAGGGGGAGGAAATTTTACAATTATGATTAAAACAATAATATTTTGATAATGCCAATGAAGATTGCCAAGATTAATCAAAACTTAGAGAATTTTTACAGTTAGATATAAACTCGGGAATCTGCAAATAGAGCAAAATTAGCTGCTTTAGAAGTCTATGCTGTTCAAAGACAGATGTCAGTAAAATGTTTCAATTTTAGCCAATCTGGCCACTTAAAATTTTTTTTCTGCAGGGCATACCTTGGCAGGTGCTGGTGGAATGGCCTCCACAGCTACTCATGCTTCCTGTTTGCCAAGACAGGAACCTTTGGGGTTCAGTTGAACATTTTAACTGATTCTGCTATTCATTTAAATTCGGATGACAGTTTGGGGGCTGGTGCTAAGGAAGGAGCAGAAATTTCCAGTCATGATGGGTAGTTTTAGAACCCCAGTTTGCACATCCTCACCCAAAATGGGCATCTTGAAGGAAGACTGAAGTTCAACATTAACTGACCTCATAGATAAATTAACACAGGAAGGATAGAGATGCACTGAGAAAAGAATGGACCCTAATGAGAAAAAATAAATTACAGAAGGCTTCTAAACTTAGTTATCCCCCTCCCCCTAAATTGTCTCCTACGGGTACTATAGTACATGAACCTTAGGAGTGGATTTATTTACACCACAAGGGCTGTAAGATACTAACCGCTTACCTTACTCTTCCTGCCCAATTATTAAATCAGGAGAGGACCCAATGTCAACAATTGTATGGTTTTTTTTTCCTTGCTGCATTATTTTACCCTAACCTAATAATTTCTTAAGAGTATTGCAGAATTCTATGGATTTTCTAATTTCATTTGCAGATTACTATGTAAGGATAGGAAATCATTACCCAGCAGGGAAACCATGGGATTTTCTCAAACTGAATTTGTGATCACAAAAATTTCCAACCTTCTCCCATTTCAGTGGCATATAATTTATTAATAGTATAGGGTGGGGGAATTCATGATACAGATATTCATCTATTAATACTTCTGTTTTCTTAAGACAAATATAATTGGCCATTTTAATTTATTTATTATAGTCTATAAACCCCTAAGAATTGTTTCAGAGTCTGCTTATGTTGTAGGGCAGAAGGACATAGGCCAACTGTTGCAGTCATGTAGTTAGAGCTAACGATGACCTCAGAGCCGTGAATGTCACTCACTTTGCAGCTCTGTGTGCTTGTACAAACTTTTGCTATTGTGGGAGCACCTGAGAAACCTGCCTAACTTCATTCTGAAAGCAGGAGCCATTACTCTGGATTGTTAAAATAAATTTCTAATTACTGTGAGAGCTGAGTAGCTTTGTTTCCTGGAACCTGACCTTTCTCAACCCATGAACTTGATTTGTTTTTTAGAATACCCTGACCCTCCCTGGCCCCTCTCTAATCACATGGTGGGTGACCCCATGAGTTTTTAAAAGTTTTTTTTTTTTTGTATATTTTTTATTGCCCCATTGCTTTCCTTCTGTAAAACTATTTGTGACTTCACTTCTTAAAAGCGACCCAAAAGGTATATTTGGGGCTACGCTCTTTAACCTGATTTAAAAAGAGTCACTGGACAGCTCTTGGGTGCACCTCAATAAAAATCAAGCTTGCTTCAAATTTGGCTCACGTTGTGGTAATGGTCTTATTTTCCCCATTAGGATTAACAGTACCTACTTCTATAAAGACTGATAATGGTGTTGATATTTAAGTATTAACTAGCCAGCCCCTTGGGGACTTGGCCAATAAGCAGGCAATAATTTGGCCTACTCAGAATCCTGAAGTCATCTTATGTAGCCCATTTGTGCATACACTGTAACTAATTGGGAAAGTTTTATATCCAGATTTAACTTCTATATGCTCTCTCAAAGTTAAGCCTAAACAACATTTGTCTAATTTAGATATATCTAACAGAGTTTGTTCCCCCAATCCTCAAACATGTTTAGAGATCTGATAATATGGCATTTAATATAAAAGCTTTTTATGATAGGAAGACATGCCAGCTCCTGGCAATACCCTATAACTCCTCAAAGAAGATAGATAGCCACAGAAGGCCTTCCACCTGGAGGCTTGCTTTAAATGTAGCAAAATCAGCCACACAGTGAAAATCTGCTTTACACCTTAAACTGCTGTTGAGATCCTGACCAGACTGAATAAGAGGAACAACAGACTGGTTGTCTCATCCTGACAAGACAGATAGGCTGATCTCCCCAAATTCCTACTCCACAAAAATCTGTCAGATCTTCTGGGCTTGGCAGCTGAACAAGTGCTCCTTCTGGGACTTCTGTCTCCTAAGGACCATGGGGAGACTTGGGACAGCCTGCTGGAAGCTGTGTCACTCCTGCTCATTTACTCATCCTTCTCAGATCTGTTGGTGTTTGATGACTAAGATATTAATAGACTTGCCAGTTTTATAGAGCCCCCAACCCCAAGGCTACAGGCACCTTGGTAGCTCATTAGTAAGTTTTCTGTTAAAAGTACAGACAGGTGTGCCTCATTCACAGACTTCATGGTACAAGATAAACTGGATTCAGATGTAACTATGGAGGTTCGATGTTTTAGCATTGATAAATGCAGTTTTGATAAACTTATAGGGCACTGACTACAAACAGTTTTCAGGAATTCTTAAATTTCTCTGGTTTTTGCTGTGACACCAGGATACAAATCTGTTCCAGTTGTTTCACAGAAACCCACAGGTTCCTGCACTGGCTCATCCCTCCTGCCAGACTCTTGTCAAGGCCAATCCTCAGGGGGTCCTCCAGACATACCAGCCTTTGCACCAGCTCAAAGGATATCAACCAGGTCAACACCACCAACAGGTGGATTTCACCCATATCCTCCCTCCTGAAAACTTCTGTTATCTCTTAACTCTTTTTTTTTTTTTTTTTTTTTAATCTCTTAACTTTTACTGACACCTTGATAGGGTGAATGTCCTCTCAACCTCCACAGATGTGAAGGCTCCTGGACTCCTGGAACACATCTGACCTCCATTTGTTGTACCATCTCCTTAAGCTCCTGGGACTTCACTGCTGGTACCACCTCTCCAGGCTCAATCAAGCACCTACCCAGCAACGGGAACTTGGCTTTCCAAGAGATCCTAATAAAGGGCATATCTGCTCTTGTGTCTCACTCATTCATTTTTGCCTCTTCTGTACAACCAGGGCACTTCTCCTTTCCATTCTTTCTGGCAGTTATCACTCTTCCCATGGCTATCCCCACTCTTGGGGCCAGTGATAACAATCTATTTTTTCTCCTAGCTACCTGTCTTCTCAGCTCCCTCAAGGAAGAGATGCCTGGAGTCTCCAGGATGGCAGCTAACTGAACACTTTCTTCACTCATACTTCCCACAGTGTGTGGCCCTAACTCCCAACCTCCCCCTCCCACTTCATCCCAAGTCAACAGGAAGCAGTCTCGAGAACTCAGAACCTTTATTTCCCACCCAACTCTCTAACCATAGCTCACCTTTTTATAATAAATAAGAGGGGAAAATGTTAACATGTAAGAACTAGATGGCCAGCCCTTGGGGACCTGGCCAATAAGCAGGCAGAGCACTGACCTGCTCAGGGTCCTGACAGCATCATCCAGTGTAGCCTGTCTGTGCTTGTGCTAAGTCCCCTTTAAGAGGTGGGCCCTGCCTGTCTCTTTCTCTTTCTCTCTATTCCCACAAGTCCATGTCTGTACCTCCCCTCTTCCCCTCTCCCCGTCTCTTCTTCTCTTCCTCTCTTCTTCCTCCTTTCTTCTCAGCACTATATCTCCAGAGGTACACTCTACATGCCTCCTTCCCCAATAAAATCCTCTACATGAACTCTGTCTACATGGTGTGTGTGTATCTCTCTCTCACCTGCCATGGGGCCTCTTGGTTCCAACCTTCAAGCCTGCTGCCCATCATTTTTAAATTATAACAAATGGACCAGCTGATAGTAAATATTTTTGAAACTTCTGTGAAGAATAAAATAGTAATTATATTACAAGTATTCCTTCTAATCTTCCAGGTCAGGGCATGATTGAGAGAGCACAGTTTAGGAGAGGGGCTTCAAGTCCCAGAGAGGATGTGTGGAGTCAGTAGGAGGAAAAGGAGGAGTCAGACACAATCTGAGGTGAACCCTGATGGCTGCCGGCACCATTTATTGAAAAAGAAAGTACCTTTTAAACTCTAGAGTTGCATTTAGGATTAAGTGGAAGAAGGAGGTGTGTTGAGTTAGAGTGTGGATTGAAATCCAGTCTAGAAAGCTAGCATTGACCTTGACGGTAGGCACCAGTCATATGTTAATGGAAGGACCACAAGTTCCTTTTGCCAGTGATAAAACTTTGCCTCCAATTAACAAGCAAAAGCTTTCCTCAAGCCCTCAAGGGAATGGAGACTCGTCTAAACTTCTGACCTTGGGAAAATAGCTTTCTTGAGGGATCAGACACTCCATTATAGAATATTGTAGTTTCCTGTATGACTCAGTTTATTCAAATAGCTAAAGCTTAAAAGTGAGCAAAGATGAGACTAGATATATACTGAGGAATTATAAATCTGGATTATCAAATACCAAGCATGTTTTATTTATCTAAAAATTTTAGCAGCTTGGTGATAACTTGTGTGGGAGTTATCATGCTATAAGGTTCCAGGGTGGTGAGGGTTTTTTCCAAATAATTATTTTGTTTAGAGAGGCTACCACTGTACACATTTTCACCCTTCACCAAAGCTTGCACAAAATTTCTCAAAGGGAAAAGCATAATAGTAAGAATTATTAAGAATAAAAGCAAAATGTGCTGAAGAATTGCGACCCACAAAATTGGAATACTGGAACTTCGACAAGCATCAATAGTTGCCATACAATCCACACCACACACAGAGCATTAAAACACAGTTATTAAAAAATAAAAAGAGGCAGTACCAAGGAATATTCTTGCATTTCCCTTATGTAGTCTTAATTTTAAAATTTGTCTGAAAGTGGTACATGTCCAAGAGCCCGAAAACATTTTTCCTATATTTTTGGTTGTGAGCTTAGCCTTTAATGGCTGAGCCATCTTTCCAGCCCACATTTCTCTATAGAACATTCTGAACTGCCGTTAGAGGGGAAATGTGTGGGTTAAACAATTTGAGCCAAGAACTCACAGGATGTCCCTGGTTAGGTCTCCAACCAATAGTGAAGGTGTTACCTATATATAATCAAATGAATAGTCACCCTAAGTGCCATCACAGAATTTACACTCAACAATGCATAGAGGTAGAGGCAGGGATACATGGCTGAGCATATGGCTGAGTTCCTGGTCCAGCTGAGGTGGGGGGGGGGTCTATATGAGTAAGGGGATAGGGATTGTGAGGAAAATTCTCACAGTGATGACTGGCTGGAGCTCTGGGGAGCTCACTGAATCAAGAACAGCCACTGAGGAACCATCAGGAAAAGGAACTAGGCCCTTCTAAGGATGGGCAACTGTCTGTTGACATGGGCAGTATGTGGAGCCACAAGGGGAGGGATCAGACTGTGTTTCTGTGCATGGACTGGCACTTCAGAGCCCATTCCTTCCAGAGGAACACCTAACCCAGTCTTGATATTAGGATGATGAAATAGGACTTGCCTGGAGTGAATGCTGAGTTGATCCACCTTGGGGCTTCTTGCCCTTTTTGGGGGAGGGATTGGGAGGAGGGAGGCTGAAGGCTGACCTGGAGGGGTTGGGAGGGGGAAGCAAGGGGATACATGGGTAAAAAAGATTTTACAAATAAAACTAAAAATCAAACAAACAAACAACAACAACAACAACAAAAAACTACAATTTGAGTCTTGAAAGCCCGGTTGGCTGAAGGGAATGCTGTGTGTGTGTGTGTGTGCGCGCGCGCGAGCGCGCGAATATATGTGTATCCTTCCAGATGAAGCCACTGAGGCATTATGAAGTTCCCTCTGGTTTCTGTGGCCCAGGCCAGGAAGGGTGACAGAGGAGGCCATGGAGACAGCAGAAGTCTGAGAACGATAGCAAATTTCCAGCTGAAGAAGAAAAAAAGATGCTGACCATATCACCAGAAGTCAAGTTAAGGCTCTATGGACCAAATGAGAAGATAGTCCATGCAGAGGCCTATCTCACCTAAAAATCTTTTTCTGCCAATGTTGAGTACTTTGACCTGAGCATTTGTGGTGAGAGCCTCTGAGCACATTTATCCAGCTCCTATTATCTTTACTAATCACTCTGTGCTTGTGCCTGGACCTGGGCTCTGTGATAGACTCATTCATTCATCTGAAGAAAGGATTGCATCTAGTTTATCCTTGGGATTTGAACCACTTCCTATTTGCATAAGACATCATGACATTTGTACTCCTATTAGAAGACAAATAAGTTTTGCCAGACATCAGAACTATTATTAATCATCTAGTTCTCTTTTCAAGCTATTCTCTGGATTTTCTGAACAATATAATCCTGGTTTTGGTGAAAGTTATAAACATATCCCTGTTCTTTGATCCAGACACAGAGTAAAAAAGGAAGAAAAGAAAAAAAAATCACTCAACATGGTGAACATATGTTAATTGGTTAGATTTGTTTCTAACTATTCCTCAGATAATAGTCAATTATAATCAGTTGGTTTTATGGTATGTTCATAATTACACTCCTTCTCACTCTAAATCCACAGGGTTAATAGCTTGACATGATAGAGACATATTCCTCCCCCTCTCCTGCAGCCTAGGATTTGGTTCAGTAAACTAGAATATGAACAATGGCATATTTAAAAAAATTCTGTCAAGGGGCTGGAGAGATGGCTCAGCGGTTAAGAGCACCATCTGCTCTTCCAGAGGACCCAGGTTCGATTCCCAGCACCCACATGGCAGCTAACAACTGTCTGTAGTTCCAGTTCCAGGCAAACACCAAGGCAAATAAATAAATAAATAAAGTTTAAAAAAAAATTCTGTCAAAATTAAATTTTATACAGACATGGTCTGGTAACTTTACTGATTAGTCTTGGTACTGTGTCAAATTTGAGATTCTTTTGCCTCATTCTCTAGAGTGGCCCCCACATCTGAAAGACTTTCACACATTTAGATTCTGCATCCTAAAGATACCCAAACATGGGCTGGGGAGATGACTCAGCAATTAAGAGCACTGACTGTTCTTTAGATGATCTGCTTTTAATTCCCAGCACACACTTGGAAGTTCACAACTGCCTGTAACTCCAGCTTTAACAAATCTGACACCTTCACACCAATGCAC
>PVIH01023724.1:0-24234 GCA_004025045.1 Sigmodon hispidus | reverse complement strand
TCCCTCCCTCCCTCCCTCCTCCCTTTCTTTCTTCTTTCCTTCCTTTCTCTCTTCCTTGTCCTCCCTCCCTCTGTCCCTCTTTCCCCTTTTCTTCAGCACCAGAGACTGAAGGGGCCTTTTTATCCTAGGTAAATATTCTACCACTGAGTTATATCCCAAAGCCCTCTTTTATTCCTTTTATTTTGAGACAGTGTCAAAGTTGACTTGGCTGGTCTTGAGCTTTCTCTGTAGCCCAGGCTGACCTTGAACTCAGGAGGATCTTTCTGCCTCAACCTCCTGAAGTAGTCAGGGTTACAGGCCCGTACCGCTAGGTCTGACTTGTAGATTGACTCGTAAAGTCAACCTGAGCACTGAGGAGGATGGCACAGGGGATCTGAGGACCCCATGGGGATGACGGCTATTCTAGTGCAGGCTGTGGCTGGGCCTTGGGGATCCTGTCACTGCTTGGCAACACTGCTGCAGAAGCCTCCTGAGGTTGGGTTCATCCAAGGCCAAGCACCAAGTGCACCAGAGCTGGGACCTGGGTGCTGGCTCTCTCTGTGTCTTCCAAGCTCACCTCCTGACTTCCAGAAGCAGAGGCGGTGAGGACACACAGCATCTCCAAGATGCTCATAGGTAGGCACAGCAGAAAACCCTGGAGCTGCCTTCTTTGAGAGCTTTTCAGTCAGGACAGCTGCTGGGAGAGTGGCCTCCAAGGCAGAGGTGTTCAGCTGGCCTTGCACCACACTAAGAACCTCCCCGGGCGCCAGTATCTCATTGGCTCTGAAGAACTGTGTGCTATGACACCTAAGTCTTCAAAAGCAATAATGTGGTTTATCCAAGGTGTACGGGGGGCAGGGCGCACGGGAGACTCCAAGGGAAGTCTGATGTCTTAGATGTACATAGTTCTTTACATAGTTCTACATAGTTCTTTACACACACATAGTTCTTAGATGTACATAGTTCTTTACATAGCTCTACATAGTTCTTTACACACACACACACACACACACACACACCTGAACACCTGAAATATTTTCCCTCTAAGACACTGGAACACTGCCATGGCTGTTCCTGATGTTTAGCATAGAAGAGTGTATTGGTACATCGCTGGGCTTACAGACCACTTCCCAGCTCCTGCTGACTCCCCACTCACCAGCTCCCCATTCACCAGCTTCCCACTCCCTATTCACCAGCTCACCTCTCACCAGCTCACCAGTCACCAGTTCACCACATACCAGCTCACCACTCACCTCTCACCAGCTCACCACTCACCAGCTCCCCACTCACCAGCTCACCACTCCCTATTCACCAGCTCACCTCTCACCAGCTCACCAGTCACCAGTTCACCACATACCAGCTCACCACTCACCAGCTCACCACTCACCAGCTCACCACTCACCACTCACCAGCTCACCACTCACCAGCTCAGCACTCACCACTCACCAGCTCACCACTCACCAGCTCACCACTCACCAGCTCACCACTCACCAGATCACCAGCTCAGCAGCTCACCAGCTGACCACTCACTAGTTCACCAGCTCACCACTCACCAGCCAACCAGCTCACCACTCACCACTCACCATTCACCACTCACTTGGAATGAGACACCTTCAGTTGGAAGAGAGTTAAGGGAGAAGAGTCTCTTGCTGCCTAATTTTTCTGCCCATGGTCCAGAAGAAAAGATTGTCTCAAAGTCACACAGTCATAAGAGCCAGACATGGCTGAGGCCCTAGCAGAGGTGAATATCCTGGATTTACTTGTGACTCTGGAACACTGTGTGGGCAGGGAATCTGGCACTTGGGGCAGGAAGATGTTAGCCTGAGATGTTAGTGTGTGAACTTGGGGGAAGGGAGGAGGAGAAAGAGGATGAGGAGGAGGAGAGCAGGAATTCACCTGGTGTCACAATGGAGTCCAGATACTCGTGTGTGTGGGGGTTGTGTTCAGGGTTACACAAACACTCTCATGCATGCACACAATTAGATAATATAGACACAGATTTGCATCCACACAGAGACATAGACATATACTTTATCAAACACAAAGACAATTAGTATATACATATATCCATACATACACATACAGACGATCCATACATATGCATACTATCTTACCGACACACTGACATATTACTGAACACTCCATACACACAAATGAACACACAGTTCTGTGGGCATCTGTGATCCCAGCCTCCTTCTTATAAACAGCTTCACATCTCAACCTGAGTGTAGTTTATTGATTCCTCAGTATTGAAAAATTTATTTCTATATTTTTAAACCACAATTCTTGCTCAGGGTATCCTAATTCTTAATATTAGATGAATCACAGTGACATAAGATGGTAGGGTGATTTTCCTTTCTATTCATTATAATCAATACATCATTTGTAAAGCCTTTAATAGAGATAAATGAAAACCAGCTTTACCTCATTATAAAATGGCCATCCTTACCCTTGAAAACAAGCTTTGTCAGTCAGTCTATAGATTCTGCTGGAATAGAAAGCCCCTCTAAATCAGTGCTACTTCTGCTTTGTGACTGAGGTGAGTGCTTCTCCCAGAAACCTACTTAGCAACCCAACACTTCAGCTCCCATCCTGTAGAGATCCTGTTTCATCCAGCTGATGGGACAATGTGGACCACATAGCCCCTTTCCACGAGGATGCATCCATATTCTCAGAGACACACATCTCTGTGAATTTGTCCTATCCACACCAGTGGACAGAGATGTGAATATTGCCACATATGCTAAGACATGTGCACATTTCTTCTAGTCCAAACAGAACCTGCCTATACATAAACTCTTAGGCTCCTATAACCCATATACATCTTGCACTCACCCCTCATGTGTGTGTGTGTGTGTGTGTGTGTGTGTGTGTCTGTCTGTCTGTCTGTCTGTCTGTCTGTCTACATATGATGCCAGAGATGAAGACCTCAAATTTCATTGTGGGATTGGGAACAATTATTTGGAACTGCATTATTTTTAACTCCGGCATCTAAGGCTTAATTAATCTATTTTTGCTTTCTGTTTTAGGCTTGCCCCTGTGGTCCCATGCTTTATTTCCTGGGAGACTAGAAGGCAAGGTGTCTGGCACCTTGGATGACACAGGTCAGGCACAGAGGCTCCCTTTATTTGCCATGAGAAAGGAATCACCAGGGACCTAAAAGTCAAAGCAAATGCTGGAGTTCATAGATAGATGAGAGTCAGAAATCAAAGCCAAGAGCTGCAGAGCTGGTCCAGTCACTAAGAGCCTAGACTGCGCTTGCAGAGGACCGGAGTTCAATTTTCAGCACCCACATCTGGCAGCTCCCAACTGCCTGTAACTCTAGATCCAGGTGAACTGACACATTCTTCTGGACTTTTAGAGAGCACCCGAATACACATGTGCATTGACCCATATACACATAATTTGAAAGAGAGAAATCTTTTAAAGTTAAAGGCATCAGAAGGTTAACTTTTATCTTCTGGGAAGCACACTATGGGCATCTTCAAGGCCAAGAGCTGGTCTCCTGAGACTGCCTGGAAAACAAGCTTTGTGGAACAGAATCATTAACAGGAAAGCAACCCCTGGGAGATGTGGGACAAGGGCTTTGTGGTCCTCTGCCATGAAACATACTAGGGCAACTCAGCTTTTCTCTGACCCTCAAAAGTCATTCCAGTCAGGGCTACTGAAGACTCACACATGGAAGAAATGTCACCCCTGTCTGCTGCCCTTCTAGTGAACAGACCAGCAATAAAAACCCAGAGAAGACCTGGCCCAAGATCAGCCTCAGCACAGCTGGCAGCCATTGGTGTCAGACATGACCTGAACCAGAGCTGTGTGACCTTAGCCTGCTAGCTCAACCTGGCTTCCCTTTCTTCCCAGAGAGGCCTGTCACACAGGCATACATGCAGCTCCTGGGGTTTCTCAGAGGAATCTACAACATGTGACATGTAAGTCTTTGAAGATGGGCTTTATCTGATACTTGCTGTTCACATCAAAAGGAGACCACTTGCTCAAAGATGGGGAAAGTGGGTTACAGTGCCTAGAACATCATTGTTTACAGAGCTTTTTAGGAAAAGTGTTTATTTTTATGCCCCTACCACCCATGTGAAGAATGCACAGAGCCTTTTAATCTCAGCTCTGTAGAGAAATCAATGAGGCCCTAAAGGAGGGATGTTTTCTTTGCTTCCAAAGCCACACAACTAGCATATGGGGCTAAGCTCAAACCCAGCCTGAGGCTGTGCTTTCTTGACCCAGAACATTCCAAAGGAGTTCAGACAGAGAGCTTTATAAATCTCTCTGGGAGGCATGGGGAGACCAAGCCCCCTTAGCCAGAGTATGGCCCCAGCCTCAACCCAAGTGTGTTTTGGAATCAACCTAACTGATTCAAACCATAAGTAAAAATTCTGTGAGAAAGCAAAAGGCACAGAGGAAAGGCAGAGCCATCGACAACCCTCCACTGTCACAAGGTGGCTGTGGCCTTGCAAGAGGTTTACATTGATGTGGAAAACAGTCACAGGAAGGAGCCACGTCACCCTTGGGAGGGCTCTTTCTAGGAAGTAGCAGCACACTCACCCTTAAAATCAAGTTCACAGAAGTTTTACACCTGCTGGGTAGACTCAAGGCTCATTGCTTAGAAGTGTCTATGACCCCTGCCTGACCTGGGCAATCTCTGGGATAAGGCAGGGCTCCATTCTCCTCAGTAAGGGTAATGCAGCTACTTCATTATTGGCTTAATATATCCTTTGATGGGTTGGACCTGCTGGGCTGGCCTGGAGTATTAGCTGGGTTAATTGGCCCTTCAAATGAACAACCAGTTTAATCAAGGAGGTAATGCCTTCAGCTATTCAATTATGCCTACCTCTGGCCATGCAGCCTCCTTCACTGCCCCAGCACTCTGGGAGCAGGAGAAGGGAGAGTGAAATTGGACACTGTGTGTGAGCTCTGGAGTGTGTGTACACAGTTGTCACTCGTAATGGGGGGGGGCGGTATGTTAGGAGCAAACTGGGACTCAGCTGAGACTGTCAAGGCCGCATCTGACCTTAGCTGTTGGCTGTGAAGCCTCACCTGTCAGCTGTGAGCAGCTCTGCCCAAGGGAGTTTGCAATACTCATTTGCAAATGGGATGTGTGTTTGAAAGAGTGAGGAGGGGGGGGCAGGGAAGGAGGGAGGAAGAGAGGAGAGATATACAAAGAATCAGAGACACAGAGAGACCAAAACAGAGACTTAGATCTCTGTGGTGTTAAATGAACCGATTTGTGTCACAGTCAGCCCATGAGGACACACATTCTCACACATACAACCTCACATGACCACACATCCAAATTAGCCACTGTTTACAGCCCCCTCTGTTCGCTCCTAAGCGTCTCATTATTCTTCACTCTTAGCAGTCTGGAGAGATGGCTCCATGGTTAAGAGTTCATACTGCCTGTCTTAGGGTTTCTATTGCTCTGAAGAGACACCATGACCACAGTGAAAACATTTAATCGGGATGTCTGGCTTACAGTTTCAGAAGTTTAGTCCGTTATCATCTTGCCGGAAGCATGGCAGTGTGCAGGCAGACACGGTGCTGGAGAAGGAGCTGAGAGTTCTTCATCTGGATCTGCAGGGAGCAGAGGCAACTGAGACACTGGGCAGGGCTTGAGACTTAAAACCCCACAGTGACACACTTCTCCACAAGGCCACACCCCCTCCAACAAGGCCACACCTCCTAATAGTGCCATCCCCTATGAGGGCCATTGTCTTTCAAACCACTACAGGGTCCTGTTAAAGGATCAGAGTTCAACCAAGTCTGGCAGCTCACAGTCTCCTATAATCCTGGTTCCAGAAGATCTGATGCCTCTGAGGGCATCTGCACACTTGTGCACATGTGCGCTCTCTCTCTCTCTCTCTCTCTCTCTCTCTCTCACACACACACACACACACACACACACACACAAAAATTAATTAATTAATTATTTGAACATCTTAAAAAAGCAATGGCAACAAAAGACGGGCTGATTGTTATGGTTTATCTTCAGGATACTAGGCTGCCATGCTAGGCCTGACATGTAGCTCTGAAATACATTACTAAGTAAACAAGAAGATCAAGTCAAGCATCATGATGCATAAATGGAAAATTACACCTCCCTAGACCTGGGTGAATGGTGATGGACAAAGGTTAATGCTGCACCAATAACCCACTATGTTCCTGCTGTTTGCATCAGGGGGATGAGATTTGGGGTTATCTTACTTCCTTTATGTCCTGGTTACCCTATAGGAGGGCAGACAATGTAGTGATTCTTATTTCTCTGGGACATTTTCTCTGCCCTTCTCTAGCTCTATATTGTAGGCAGAAGCCAGGACCATCTTGTCTTCTGAGAAGCCTCAAGTATTTCATGGAACTTGGCAGATAGAAATGGTCCTGATTCTGTCATTCACCCTCTTTAGATTCTCTTGGACTCAGTTTGCTTCTCCAGAAAATGGCAGCACTGTTGATTTCAACAACTTGAAAGGATGTTATTTGCTGTGACTGCAAGTGTAATTCACTGGGGAAAACTTAACAATGCTGAGAGATCTGGGGACATTACCCACCAGCACATCCACCAAACATGTCTGTGGCTAACATTGCCTTCGGTTTCCTTCCATTGTTTTTTCTCAGCCTGATGGAGTCAAAATGTGGAGGCATCTGTGTGTCCTTACTGCATGGAGCTTGCTGCACTTAGGGTCACTGTGGATATGTCTTCAGTTTCACAGGGTGGTCCTAATGCTCTCTTGCAAGGCCCTTTCATAGCTCCTGGCAGGGCCTAAGCACCATCACTGAAAACACTAGAGGAGCCCCAGGCCAGCTTTATTTGGTTCTGTCCCATGCAGAGTTATTCTGAATGTGGCACACTATGGTATCTTCAGTGCATACTGGCCTGGAATGCCCCTGGAGTTCCCTGGGACATTCCTAAGACACCTATGCCCAGATTCCACCCTATCCCTTATTTAATAAGAGACCTGAGGGTAGAGCTCTGAAGTTGGTAGTTCTGGAAAGTTCCTCAGAGCATCTAAATGTGAGCCTTGGCTTGAGAACCATGGGTTTATGTCTAAGTGCTTTAGAAAGGCCTAAGAGCAAGGTCACCAGAAGGGCTTCTCTTTATCCACTAAAGACGTTTCTCTGAAGTGGAAGGATTCACTTACTCCTCCTTGCCATTACCTGATCATCTGGGGAGAGATGTTGGCAATGTCACAGTGTCTTTCTGAGGATGGGGCTGGAGGGTCCCAAAGCCACCTTTATAACTACGTAGCTGAGGCTTCGTGGTTGAACGGGGCTTTATCCCAGGGGCCATGCTAACTAAGCCTTGCACTTTGCATTCAGAGCAATGGGATGGGCCCTCCCTTGCACTCACTCACCTTCATGGACAACAGTTTGACAATATCCACAAAACAGAGGAGATAGACACGCCAATGCTACCCCCAGACATATGGTGGATAGAAGTGAATTTGATACCAGCCTTCTCCAGTGACTGTATGCAACAAGATGATTAACACCAGCCAGAGACTGGGCCGGATGCAAATGCCATCAATACCTGAACAGGGAAGCGGGCTGTGGTGCATTCTTACGAAGCTGCTGCACACACCTGCAATGCAAATGAGAGAAGGGCAGCTGAGGACAGTGACAGCAGTGACAAACACAGGAGCAGCAGCGGAAGCCACACGTTCTTTATGATTCTATGCATACAAAGCCCAGGAAAAGAAAACAACAGTCTATGGGGCAGAGGTCAGATTAGTAAATTACCTCAGCGGTAGGCATCTGTGTGGCTGCAGCATGAGTGGGGGAGCAGGGAGAGCGCACTAGCCCATCCCTTACCTGGGTGACAGTCACAAGAGTACATTTATAAGCAGAACATACTGAGTGCTACACTTCAACTTCCCCCAGCAGTAGATGGCTCTGTGGGTGAATGTGCTTGTAGGCCAGACTTTAGGACCCACATGGCAGTAGAGAACTAACTCCACCAAGTTGCTCTTTGATTTCTGCCAAGTGTCACGGCACACGTACACTTGTTTCAAGAATACAGACACAAAATAAATAAATAAAACGTAATCATTAAAAACTTGTAGAGATGGCTCAGTGGGAAGCCTGATGGTCTGAGCTTGATCCCTGGAATCCACATGGTACAAGGAACAAACCTACCTCTGAAGGTTGCCTTCTGATTGCTATGAGCACCTGCTAGTGCGCACGCGTGCATGCACACACACACACACACACATACACATACAAACACACACACAAATAGATAATACACACAAATAAATAAATGAAAGCTTTAAAAATTTAAGACAAGGTCTTACTATGTAGCTCTGGCTGTCCTGGAATTCACTCTGTAGACTGTAGACCAGGCTGGTTTCAGACTCACAGAGATTTGCCCCTCTCTACCTCCTGAGTGCTGGGATTAAAGGCATGTGCCATTAAGCTGGATTTATAGTTCCAGTTCTAGCAACTTTTTTTTCCTGTGAACCTATCTCCATATGGAAGGTTACCTAGGTCTGAGATTATTGTCCCAACACTTATTGGAAAAAAAAAGGCTAGAAAAAAAAAAAGGCCAATAAATAGGACTTGTTAGATATAATAGAGTTCCTTTTTAACTATGTAATGTGACATAAGCATATAAAATAAGAAGTATAGGCCTATACATATGTGTGTATATATATTTATATGTATGTATATATTGCATATATATTATATGTGTATATGTAAGTGTGTGTGTGATATGTATGCGTGTGTATGTATATACATGTCCATGTGGATATGAGTCAATATTTGTGTGGAGGCAGGAAGTTAACCTTGGGTGTCATTCTTCACATACCAGCCATCTTGATTTGTTTTAGTTTTCATGTTTGTATGTTTTTGTTTGTTTGTTTGTTGAGACAGGCCCTCTACATTGATCTGGAGCTGACTGATTAGGCTAGGCAGGCTGCCAGAAATCCCCAGGGATCCACCTGTCTCAAACTCCCCTGTGCTGGGTTTACGAGTGCCTTCCGCCATGGCCGGCACTTCTGCCTGGATTTCTGGGGACAGAATTTGGGTTCTCATGCTGTGCAGAAGCACTTTGCCCATTCAGCCATCTTCCTGGATCCACTTTCTTCAGGCTTGGATATGTTTAGCTTCTGAATTCTGTGGAAGTACAGTCTCCTTGCCTTCAAAGGGGAGTGCTGACTGACTGCACCTACTTCCTGGGAATGCACAGTGGATGTCAAATGTGTTAACAGCTGCACAGCATGTAGAAGCTAGTTAGATGCCAGCACTTATCCCCCAGCTGTCCACTGAGGTGGAGAGGCTAGCCAGGGGCTTCAGAAGTGGCAAGGCCGAGGAGCAGCCCCTGAGGCTGTGACTGCCCATTGAGCTGTTCTTTTCTGTGACTGCTCCTGGGACAGATCAGGAAGGCTGTCCCAGGATCAGATCATACCAGTCACTTGGACACCTTCTCACAGTGACCACATTGCCGTGTATGATGCATGATACACAATACACAGAAGCGCTCTCTCATGGAGAGTGAGTCATGAATATGCAGGGTTAGGGGAGGGCGGAATGAGGATCCTGGGCACATTTTATAACAAGTGAAGACTAAAGGCAGAGACCTCTCTCTGGGCCAGGGTATCTGCAAGCCACTTCATGCAAGTCACTGCCAGAAATGCCACTAGGAAACTTCTCAAGCTTGTGGGGTTCCATTTTCCTCATCTGTCAAGTTAGGTCACTGTTCTTAGGAAGGAAAGGTCAGCTCAATGAAACTCTGAGGGAAAAAGCTTTGGGACCCATTAGGCATTTGGCAGAGGTAGGTGAACCATCCATGACACTGATATTTCTTTGAATTATATCGAGCCCCCGTGCTCACCTCCACCCAGTGTTCTTCCAGCTTGTTCACTTGCCTATGTTTCCTTCACCACCAAAGGCAGCAACATTCACCCCTGCTATAAAACATTAAGGACCAAGGAGCCTGCTGGGCTGTCCGCTGTTGGCATTGAAGAGGCTGGCAGCAGATGGGATAAACTGACTCTTTAACGCAGGGGTTCCTCTATTTTGTCCGCTCTACTGAGGTCCTGACCTGTCCTGCCAGTTCTGGTCCCAGTAGTTTTCCATAAGCTAAGAAGAAGGCAGGCATGTGTGCAACCAACAAGACTGATACCAACCTCCAGGTACTGAGAATAAATCTACAGCCTTCTAAACATGCCAGAACCTTAGTCTGCTGGAGTCTGGGAGGCCAGATACCACTGACAAACCTGACCCTCAGATGCCAAAAATTCCACTATTATCAACACATTCTGAATTCCTCCATGGTCAACAGAGCTACTGGGAATGCCAGAGAGGGATTCCCAACTGGGTGTCAGCAGATCCTTAAGGATAAGTTGGTGCAGGAAAGGAGGGAGCAGGAGAAAGAGACAGATGGGGTGGTTAGTGAACAATAGCGTGGGAGGAGGCAAAGAAGGAAACCTGGACAAAAGAAGAGCCAGGAGAGTACCCATGCCAGCACAGGCATCCTATAAAAAGGAGGTGATGTCTACTCTGTCACTTACTGAGTGACCAAACAGGAATGTGCATCAGAGGAGGCCAAGGCAGCCCTTAATTGCCCCCACTTACATTTCTTCTCTCTTCTACCCTCAAATCTGTAACATAGTGTCAGTATTTCCCCTGCTGGAAGTATTCTGCTCCCTGAGGATGGAACCAAGGATGAGCCCTGTCCTTGATTCAGAAATATGAACTCATCAAAGCCAGGGCTAGGGATGCAGGAGACCACTGAGAAAGTGATGGTGCCATATTCTTTAGGGTCAGTTCTGGTCAGTGTGACGTCTTCTCTTTTGTCTCAAGAAGGGGTTTAGGGTGGGAGACTTTTAAGAGTGACACCAGAGACTCTAGTGCCTCCAGACTTCCTGATTTCAATGGTTTTTGCAACCTAGGTCTGTTCATCCATGAAATAGGCACAACCAGAGCTGCTATGAAGAATCAAGAAGGAACCCAAAGGGAGGGGTGCTGGGGTAAACTTTTATGGGGTGATGTGATGGCTAGCTTTAATTGCCAATTTAATGCAAGCCAGAATCACCCGAGGGAGAGAATCCTAACTAGGGACTGTCTGTTTCAGGCTGGTCTGTGGGCATGTGTGCAGGGATTATCTTGTTTAAGTTAATCAATGTGAGGAAGCCCAGCCCACTGTGTGCAGCAACATTGCCTTGGCTGGGTGACCTGAACCATGGAAGAGATGGGGGGGGTGCAGCTGAGCACAAGCAATCAAACCACTGAGCGTGTAGGCACTCATTTCTCTCCGCTCTTGGCTGGGGATGTCATTGGTCTCCGCCTTGATTTCCCAACAATGATGAAATGTATCCTGGAATTCTAAGCTGAAATAAACCTGTTTCTCCCTTAAGTTGCTTTTATGCTGGAGCATTTTTTTTTTAAATCTAAAACCCAGGGGTGGGTGAAGGTGACAGTGTCTCAGGAAGGTGTTCTAGGGTGGGGGTGATGCATAAACACTTATTGTGCCCGGTACACATCTAGAAGCAGGCACAGGTGCTATAAATAATATGTCAATTATTTATACGTATACATGGATATTGTTTTTCATTGGTACATAAAAGCAAAGGAGCTGTACATGCTTATGAGTATCCCTGTGCTAATGTCTAAATTAGGTTAATCCTATTTCCTCAAACATTTGACATTTCCTTATGTTGTAAAAACTATCAAAAACCCCTTTCTTCTAGCTCTTTGAGACACCTGGAACTTCACTGTGTGACCACCCCACTGTTTGAGAGAGCATCAGGATCTGGGCTCTCATTACCCGACATTCCCATTGATGGGTTACACCCACTCTCTGCGGGGCAAACACAAACCTCTTGAGACTGCTGAAGTCTTCCAGCCTCCTCTCATACAGTCCTTGGAATCTCTCTTCTGCCCAGTGTCTTCCTGTTTGGGTCTCTGATTCTCCACTCTTGTTTGTCCATAGGTTTCCTAGGCTGGCTCCACACAGAGGATTCTGGGCTTCCTTACAGTAGAAACCTCTTTTTTTTTAAATCCCTTGACTATTGCCTTTGTGGTTTCCAAGTCAATTTTGCTGAAATATATATTCAAATAACTTCTTAAAAAGAAAGAGCAGGAAATAAATGTCTGAGTCTTTGTCTAAATGTAATTTCTCTTTTCCTTCAGTCTTGATTGACAGTTTGACTGGATATAGAATTCCAGGTTTAAACTGTATAAACTTAATCTGGTAGAGACAGAGTGCAGTGAAAAAATTCAAAGCCCCAACTTTGACATGAGACTGCCAAGGTATACCGTGTGTGTGTGTGTGTGTGTGTGTGTGTGTGTGTGTGTGTGTGTGTATGTGTGTGTGTCTAAGCACCTGCATGCCTGTATGTGTGATGTATATGGAATATCAGAGGATGTCCTTGTTGACTTTTCTATTGCTGTGACAAAACACTGACCAGAAACAACTCAGGAGGAGAGCATTTGGCTTACCTCACACTTCCAGGCAATAGTTCATTACTGAGGGAAGTCATGGGCTTGGTTCCCCTGGCTTACTCAGTCTTCTTTCATATACAGCCCAGGTTTATCCCACGGGTGGCACAACCCACAGTAGACTGGGCCGTTCTATACCAATTAGCAATAAAGAATATAATAAACTCAGATATGGCCATAGGCCAATCAGATGGAGGTGTTTCCTCAGTTGTGGTTTCCCTCCCTAGGTGAGTCATATTGATAACTAAAACTAAGTCTGACCCAAGACAAACCCAGGGGTTGTTCCTCGGGTGACTTTTACTTTTGGGAGTGATACAGGGTCTTCCACTGTTGTGGAACTTTACCAAGTAGGCTGACCTACTTGGATGGTGGACTTTAATGGTTCACCTGTCTCCAACCACAGTCTTCCCGTGGCTGGGATTACAAGTGTGCTCACATTTATACGTAGGTTCTGAGGACTGAACTCTGGCTCTCTGGCTTTGGAGGCAAGTACTTTACTGACTTTGGCATCTTCACAGCCCAAGGTTCAAGTTTCAGTTTTGCAGTTATTCAACCCAGCAAGACTTTGGATCTGCTCCTCTGCTTTCTCATCTTTAAGTCTTGAGAATAGTAGTTCCTAGCTCGTGAAGTTGGGATGATGATTAATCAACCAGCATCCGTGTTGACAGTGTGCATTAATTAGCATCAATTAACTCATAGTCAGCACCATGTAGATGTTGGCTGTTGTTACCTGCCCTTTGTTGCCACTGTTGAGAATTATGATGCACTTCTGACTGCAAGTCGGTCAGTCAAAGAGGTTAAAATGGGATACTGAGATGGCTCCATAGGTAGAGTGTTCGTTGTGCACACAAGAGAATCTGAGTGCATCCTCAGAATGCATGGTGAAAAAATAGGCATGGCATCATGTGCATGCAATTTCAATGCTGGGCAATGGAGATAGGAGGATCCCTGGAGCTCATAGGCCAGACAGTCTAACAAGTCAGTGGGTTCCAGGTTCAGTGAGAGACCCTGTGCCCCCAAAATAAGGTGAAAAGCAATTGGAGAATATACATGATGTCAACCTCTGGCCAGTACACATGCATACATGGATAAATGCAAACACATGCTCATGAGCACGCACACACACACACACGCGCGCACACACACACACACACACACACACACACACACACACACACAGAGTTATGTTGTTGTTGTTGTTTTTCTAGAAATGTGTAGGGACTTCTTCCAAGTATGTTTTGAAATCTCCCACGTCCCTGTCTACGTGGTATCCCAGCTCTGCAATGTAAAGACTCAGCGCTCATTTTTGGCTCTGGAGATGCTCGAATGTGATTATCTCTATGCTAACTCTCTCTCCTCCATCTTCTTCATTTACATCTTCTGGTGTTTCTGCTATTTTGAATGCTGAACCTCTCAAGTGATGCTGACTTTCTCTTGTATTGCAAAAGGAGGATTTTCTGCCTCCAGACTACGAATTGTCAGTGTGATTTCTATCAATGATAATTTGAGTTCTTAGAAGTTCTCTCAGTTACTGGTGGCTCCTTTCTTGTGGCACCTGAACTCTGTCCACTGAATTGTCCCATTAGCCTTGTGTCAACTCTGCATTTTTTTCCCCCTAGCTCTAAAACATGGGAAACCCCAGTCCTATGCATTCCTCCAGGAGACTCTTCTTGATCCCTATGAACTGGGTGTTGTGATGAGCAAAGGCTGATGGTCTCAGAGCTCAAGAGCCTTAACTGAAAAGCAACAACATGCATACCACAAGTCCTCATAGAGAGGAGGTGGCAAAAAACCTACAGAGAAGAACCTCACAAGAGGGGTGGCTCTGGAATGTACATGCATGTGTGTGTGCAGATCTGAATGCACATGTATGCTTTTTGCACTATGTTAGTGTGCATGTGGAGGCTCAAGTCTGATTTTGGGAACCTTATTCAATCATTCTTCCACCTGTTTCTTTTGAGGCAGGATCTTTTGGCCAAACTCTGAGTTCACTGGTATGACTAGTCTCAATAGCTGGTTGCTCAGGGGATCCCACCTCTGTCTTCTGGGCCACCCAGCATTTACCTGGATCTGGACTGACACTCCAGTTCTCTCTCTTGCACAACATCTGCTTTAATTGTCAAGCCTCCCTACCACACATCACCCTTATTTTTTGGGGACAGAGTATCTTACTACTCAGCTAGACTAGCTGACCAGTGAGCTCCAGAGCTCTTCCTGCTCCTATGTCCACCTCTCCTGCCCTGAGATGTAAGGGTAAACATGGGTTCTAAGGGATCAAGTTCAGGCCTTGCACAGTAAATACTATGGACTGAACCATCTCCTTATGGGGCTATGTAACTGGATGTGGGGTTAGCATGAAATTTGGCAACAGTAAAAAGTCCCCAAACACTTAATACCCCCAAATCAATCCAAAAATCAAGGTCAAAATGAATCTGATGTGTTTCTGGCAGCATTCAAATGCTTCATATTGGGCACTTCCCTGCAGCCTCATTCTGACCATACAGTATTTACTTTGCACTACCATGCCACGGAAGGCCTACAAAGGAGCCCCCACCTGAAGCACCTCAGCTGCAGATCCAGATGGCCATGTACTGTGAAATGCCCTATTCTACTGCACATAAAATTTTTCTGCTCTTCTAGAAATCTGATGGATTAATTACAGAAAACAAACACCTTCACTATATTCTTAACATTGTTCCTTAGCTTGTAATTATCAAACTAGTAGACCTTCCTATGGTATTGGTTTTTAAAACTGCTGTTTGTATTGCTAGCTTTAGTTTTACACACACACACACACACCAATTGAATGAATTTTGGCATCAAATTATGACAGAATTTTCAAAGATATCTGAAATGGCCCTAAACATACATCTGCCATTTTGTAAGTATGTATTTATGTGAAGAGATAATTTTTACCATTGATGCCTATAATCAAAATATTGATCAGCTCTGAACAATGTTGAAGGTGCTTTGTGTCCAGCATCATCAATTATTCAGCCGAGATTTAACCATTTATGTAAATAAACATACCCACATCATTAGCATACCAATTTGCTACACTATAACTAATGATAGAATTACCTGCATATCTGAAGAACTGTTTTAAAATAAATTTCTTTATGATTTACTACCAGGAAGTATGTAATTTGCATACCTGCCTGATATACATACTCCTGGACGTAAACAAACATTTCTTGAGTGAATAGAGGTCATGTGTGAAAAAAAGCTGAAATCATTCTAGTCTAGAGATTAAGAAGTTGTGTTTAGACATGGGCTGCCCTCTCTGGGACACTGGCACAGTAGCTGGTAAGGTGGTATAGCCAATGAACAGGAAGATCATGAGGGGTGATATAACAGAAATGACTAATGGACTAACTGAAGTCAGACCAACAATCTGCTGTCTGCAGGGCCCACAGCTCGGGTTGCAGGTAGAATTTACTCACCTTCAGAGAAAGCACCCATTTTGTTTATAAGTTTTTCAGTTGCTAAGAGTAGGCCCACTCCCTTACGGGATACAAACCTTTTCACTGGCTGTCAGGTGGTCTCAAATGCTAACTAACATTCACAGCAGTGAGCAGGCTAGGGTTCAAGTGGAGTACCCAACCTGGCTGCAGAAAGCTGACCCTTCAAGGTAGGGATAATGCATAGGACAGAGCTGAGGGTTGGTTACCCTCTTGATGGCTAATATTGATTGTAAATTTGATGTGATTCAGAATCACCATGGAAACAAACCTCTTGGCCGCTCTACAAAGGATTATGTGAACTGCAGGTGCCACAAAGTGTGGGTAGCATTCATTCACCAGCTGGGGTCTCAGACTGAGAACCAACATCCACCTCCCTCTGCTTTTGGACTACAGATACAGTGTGGTCAGCTGCACCCCAGGTCAGCTTGCCCTGTGACTTCTGCACTGTAATGGACTGCATGCCTAAAGTATGAGCAGCAATAAACCCTTCCTTCCTCTCTGAAGTTGATTTAAAGCAGGTTTGAATTGTATGTTTTTTGTGCGTGTGAGCGAGCACTCCACACTATGCATGTGTAGTTGAGAGGATAACTCACTTCTCATCTACCATGGGGCTCACGGGGATAAACCCCATCATCAGGCCTGCTGACAAGCCCCTTTACCTGACAGATTCTCCTTGGCCCTTAAGCTTCTTTTCTCAGGTATTTTGTTGAAGCAGTAAGTAAAATCACGAATATGATAACACTACTGTTCTTATATGACCGAAGTTCGCCACAGATGCCAGGAGGTGCTGGGAGCACCTGAAGCTCTGTCTTGAGACAGTAGAGAGAGAAAAACGATGCAAGGAGTCTGAGGCTCCAGCCCCAGCAGGACCCCAGCATAGTAGATAGAAACCAGCTCTAACTACACAGGGCCTGCTCGGGGCCCCTTTCAGGGACTAGGCCACAAGGCTCAGTGGTGATGGATAGCCAGAAAATGAAGTGGTTAGAGGTGTCAGACAGAAGGTCTGTGTGCGGCAGATGGGCAGGTCGGTGGCTGAGGTGATGGTTTCCTTAGCTACTGACTGAGACTTGTGTGATTTTCATTTGCTGCCTCAGCAGGTAGCAAGGTTTAAAATAAATCCAGGAGATAAAGCTCAAATCCCCAAGCCAGCATCCTAGGACCCCGGCATACTCCAAGCACAGCTGTGGCACCAGCAAAGTGTGTCTCTGGCTCCTCTCCCCTCAGAAGTCACCTTTCCCTCCCTGCAGCTCTGAGACCTCCTCACCCCAGCTTCCCTGGACTCTGCTCCCAGCTGCTGCCTTAGGTGGAATCAGCAAATTCCTTCCAAAGCCTCGCAGGTGCACAGAATGCACCAATAAAGCTTGGTGGCCTGCTGTCACTAAATTCTCAGAGATCTGAAGCTCAGCAGGGAAGCAGGTGAGGAGACCGGAGCCCAAATCCCTGAGTGGTGGGATGCCTGGCACTCAGGCATCTCTGTGGGAGAAAGATCTGGAACACAAAACGTGCTTGCACAAACGTGTGTGTGTGTGTGTGTGTGTGTGTGTGTGTGTGTGTGTATGTGTATGTGATCCCTAGAGAACACCAGAGCAAGAACTGCCTGTCTGTTCATCTCCTCTTCCTTTCTTCTCACAGCAGAGGGACGCAAAGCTTGAGAAAGTGATAGCCAGGTTAGGAAGCCTCAGAGCGTATGCCACCTCCCACTTTCCTGGGATGTGAGCCCAGCCTGGCCCTTCTGTAGACAGCAAAGGAGTGAGGGTGGTTTTCCCAAGGCAGGGCACTGCCACAGATTCTTTTGAGCCACCCACATTCCTGGGTACCACCCTTGATGACCAACCCCACCCTCACTTGAGCCAGCAGGCAGTGTGGTAGATTCTCTGCCAACCCAACTTTTCTTTTTTTTTTTAATTTATTTATTTATTATGTATACATTATACAGAAGAGGGCACCAGATGTCATCATAGATGGTTGTGAGCCACCATGTGGTTGCTGGGAATTGAACTCAGGACCTCTGGAAGAACATTCAGTGCTCTTAACCTCTGAGCCATCTCTCCAACCCCCAACCCAACTTTTCAACTTGGATTTGGGCAACCTAGGCCTCTACTCACTCCAAAACTGACAAGAGTGGAGCAATTGAGTCTGGCTTGTTGGGTCGGGGGTTGGGGGTACACATGGGGACAGTTAGAGCCAAACTCTGTTTCTATAGGTTAGAGGCTGCCTGGAATGGCAGTGTCCGGCCTACAGTGTCCCCCAAGGCCTGCTATTGTATTATAGCTGGTCACCTCAACAGCCTTTCAGCTTCCTTTAGTCTCTTCCCCACTGTCCTGACCACCCACCCTGCTACCCTGATCCTTCTAACAGGCAGTCCCTGGCTCTTTTCTTTCCCTGTGGCTTTCCTTTTGGATTGCTGTATTCAATAGTGTCACCTCCAATGGCACCTGCTCTTCACAGAGTCCTCAGGGAACTGCCTTAGCTTCCCTACTCATTTATCTTAGACTTGAGCTGACATTTGGTGGTGTTTATTACTGATCCCTAGGACCCATCCCACCATTTGTTACCAACCAATGTGTAAGCAACTGTTTGGTGAATGAGAAGATAGACAGAGGGGATGAATGGATGAATAATGGATGATTGATGGTTGGATGGCCGAGTGAGATGGCTAAATGGGTGATAAATTCAAGGATAACAGAATGAGAGGACTAAATGGATGGATGGATGAATGGGTAGATGAATGGATGGATGGATGGGTAGATGTTGGTGGATGGCAGAGTAAGAGGAATGGATGGATGTGCAGGTGGCTAGATGTTAGGGGAATGAATGAATGAATGAATGAATGAGTGAACAATACTATACTGGATAGTGTAACTTCATACAAGCTAGATTCATTAGAGAGAAGGGAGCCTCAACTGAAAAAATGTCTCTATAAGATATAAGATATATGTCTGTAGTACATTTTCTTAATTAGCAACTATTGGTGTCCCTGGGCTGGTGGTCCTGGGTTCTGTACAAAAGCAGGCTGAGCAAGCCATGAGGAGCAAGCCAGAAAGCAGCACTCCTCTATGGCCTCTGCATCAGCTCCTGCCTCCAGGTTCCTGCCCTGCTTGAGTTCCTGTCCTGACTTCCTTTGATAATAAACTGTGATGTGGAGGTATAACTTTACTCCCCAAATTTCTTGGGCTATGGTGTTTCCCTATCTAAGATAAGTCAGTACTAGGATTACAGAGTATTTTAATGACAGACCTGACCGTGTTGTATTGGGGAAGATTGAGGAAGGACTTTGGGATTTTGTGAAAGAGAAGTCAGTGAGTGTTCAATGTTCGCTCAGCTGCGTGTAGGAGCTTGGAAGATAAGAACATGGAGAGCAGTGAAGAGGATGGAGGCCTGCCTTGGGAGGTTCCAGAGGGAAGTTTAAAGACCCTAGTAAATCTTTGAGTTAAGATTCCGTGGTTCTGGTTAACTGGGGATTATGAATCAGCTGTGATTAACAAGATATTAGAACTACTAACGTGAAACCTTTACTGGGATACTCTATGCTGGCTGGCTGGAGCAGAGAAATTAGAGGTGATTAAGAAGAGACCAGCAACACTGTAGTAGGAAGTTTCTGGGCCAGATTTTTCAGCCTTGCCCAGAGGTTTGGAACCACTCACAGCCCCAGATAATCACATAACGGCTTATATTAATTTTATGCCGATCACTCTATGGCTCTGGCATATTGTTAGCTAGCTCTTGCTCTTAAACTAACACATGATTCTTACCTTGTTTAGCCATGCAGCTTGATACCTTTTTCAGAGAAGCATTTCAACTTGTTTCCTCTGCATCTGCTGCCATCTCATCCGGGGGGTCTCTCTGGCATCTCTCTGATGTCTCTTCCTGTTCCCAGAGTTTTCTTAGTTTGGTAGTCCCACCCACACTTCCTGTCTGCTTCTGGCCAATCAACTTTTTATTAAACCAGTAGGCAGGACAAATATTTACAACATACCAGAACACAGTCCTACTATACATCACTGAGGTGAAATCTTCTAGGAAGTGTCTTCTTGGAGTCAGCACACAGAAGCTGTGTTCCAGAAGCAACTATGGTTGTGCCTTGGGCTGGCAGCTGAACTTGATAGTACAAGAGTCACCCAGGTGGTACTGGTTTTGAAAGTATAAAGGAGTTGTGGAGAACAGCTGAGGCTTGGCACTAAGAAGCCAGGAGGGGCTATTGGTAAAGGTGCAGCCTCAGTGGCAGTTGAAGGCCCAGGATTGAAAGGGTCATGCTGAGAAGTTGAGGCTCAGCACCATGAAGAGAAGTACAGTCCAGTTGCAGCAAGAGACTCATAATTTTGGGGATATTAGTAACATAGGATGACCACCAAGAATTGCAGCCTTAGTGGAGTGGAGCCTGCCCATGCTTAGAACCCAAGCTGTGCGTGCTGCAGAGGATAGAGCCCAGAAAGTAACGCAAGCTTTTAGAGGAGCCCTGAAGATCCCGAGTGAATCTCAGACACTGGACACTGAGTAATTTGGAGTTTGGTTTGGTTTTGTTCAGATTGTAACTCATCTTCTCTTATTGAGAAGATATTTAATCTTGATTTTTCCAGCAGCCCACAGCTGAAAGACTTTGGAATGTTAAAAGAGATTGTGGACTTTTAGCGAGACTAGATGTTTTAAAGAGAACAAAGTTTTGATGTGTTTGAATTTGTAAGGACTGTGAGACTTTTAAGGTTATTTAAGCATTATATTGTGACATTAATTCTAATGAGCCATCTTGGGGGTAGATGAGCAAAGAAAGGCCCTAATTGAAAAATGCTGTGTTTGCTTATTGTTGACTGGGGGTTAGCTGAGCTGGCTAGTTTGATGTCCACTTGACACAAGCTAGAGTCATCCAAGAAAAGGAAGCCTTGATTGACAAAGTAAGCTTTGGCTGTGTGGCATTTTCTTAATTAATGATTGATGGGGGAGGGCTCAGCCTATTATAGGTGGAACTATCCCTAAGCTGGTGGTCCTGGGTTCTATAAGAAAGCAGGCTGAGCAAGCCGCAAGGAGCAAACCAGTAAGCAGCATCCCTCTATGGCCTTTGCATTAGCCCCTGTCTCTAGATTCCAGTCCTGACTGAGTTCTTTCCTGTCCTGACTTCCTTCAGTGATGACTAGCAATGTGGGAGAATAAGCCAAATAAAGCCTTTCCTCCCCAAGTTTCTTTGGTCATGGTGTTCTATCACAGTAGTAACCCTAAGACAAATACTGATGTATGTTTTCAGACAAACCCTATACTCCTAATGTTCTTCCAAGCTACCTTTAAGGGAAGCCAAACACACTGACAGTCACCCGTGACTCTAGCACTCAATTAGCTGGGGCAAGGGAGTTCAAGGCTCCAGGCCAGCTTGGCTATGCAGTGAGATCCTATCTGTAATAAATGAATGATTAAGTTATTAGTCATACTTGTTGCATGAGAAAACTGAACTCTGAAATTATTGGGGATTTTGCTTATGTCCATCCAGCTAATTCAAAATGGAGTGGAGATAACAGTCTGTCTTCTTGACTCCTTCTTCTGGGTTGTGTAATATGTCATGAGCCAAGCAGGAGCTGTGGAGGTCCTTGTCTGTCACAGCCCTCAGCCACTTCCTCTGAGAAGCAGAAGGGGCCATGCTGGCCCCACATACCTGTCTCAGCTTCAGTGTGGGTCTATGGTGACACCCTCCACATCGGCTGTGTGTATGCTGTGACCCACAAGAGGAGAACTCTGGCTACCTAGGCACCCCATGTCCTACAGAGACTTTCAGTTCCTCTGAAAAAGAAAGTTCACTGAAGCAGGGTTGCACTACCCAGAAATCTCTTCTTTACCCAGACCTGGCTGAAGGTGGCCTTGCTTTCACACAGCCCACTGAAGGGGTAGAAGGGACACACAGATATTCTCCTCTTACCCAGAAGAATTATCGGTGACAGCGCCAGGTCACATTGTCATTCCAGCCACATGGCCTTCGTGAGAAAATGAACACAAAGGTGGCTGCAAACCACCATGTAGATAAGGGGGGATGACTCGTATGTGGGAAGCTTCACCTACACTTCCCTATTGGTTTTTGTGTTTTAGACTGTATTAAAAATACTCTCAGATTTTAAAAATGTATTACAAAAATGCACAAGAAATTCCCAAATGTTAATATGCTGACATATTTTCTTTATATTTATCCCCTGTTTTACACATATGTGTTCCAGATAGATACCCATATGTTTACATGAACATAGATGGACACAGGTGTGTACTAGTTTCTGGAGTTGAACGTGAACTTCAGTCTTTCTGTCACTGAGTACTTCAGCATGTTTTGTCTCCCATGGGAAACAGTCTTTGTTTTCCTGTTTGAGGAGAGCCTTCCCCTTACTCTGTAGGAATCTCTCATCTGGAGTTTGTATGGTGCCACTGTCTCCAGGCTGAATTCAGATTATCCACGTTTGGGCAGCTGCCTTTTCTTGGAGCAACCTCTGGGCAAGGGCCCAACAGCAGTGTGTCCCTTTGTAGGGTGGTGACTTGATTGCTTAGCTTTAGAAGGGGGAGTTGTCAAGTTCCTTTACTGCATCCCTTCCCTTTGTGGGCATAATGGGGCTGGAGGGATGGCTCTGTATGGAGTGTTGGCCAGAAAGTCCAGCCAAATGGGTGAGCTCTAGGTTCAACAAGAGACCCAGGAGAGCAATGGAGGAAGTCACCTGATGCCAACCTGTGGTCTCTATGCATCCACATATGGGCGAATGAATCCCCACATGTGTAAACACACATGCGCTCACATACATATAAACACAAACACAGCTATACCATGAGAAAACATTTGAGACTGCTCACACTTTGTCCCTGGTTTTACCACACATTGATTATTCCTGACTAGAGGCTATTTCAGGGTTAACCAAAGCACATGTTCTGATCCCAGCCTCCTGCTGCGTGTGCTGAGTGGGACCTTCCTGTGTTCCCAGTTCACCCTTCTCTTCCTTCACCCTCACCAGCCCTGACACAAGGCTTTTTCTTTCACCACATGTAATAACATTACTAAGTCATTTATGTAACCCTTCATTGAAATAATTACAGGTTCTCAGAAAGCTTCAACCATGGAAGCAAGGAACCCACATTCTCTTGACTTAGTTTCCCCCATGGCTCTACACTTAGTACAGGAAAGCATCAAGAGCAAAACAATGATATTGGGACAGTCTTATGCACCGTTCTGCTATTTAGAAACATTAATCTTTTATTCCGAATGTGTAGTGCAACATGCATGGTTAGAGGACATTTCGTAAGAGTCAGTTCTTTGCTTCCATCTTGTGGGTCCTGGGGATCAAATACAGGCTGTCAGCCTTGGCAGAAAGCACCTTCACTCACTGAGCCATATTACCTGCCCATGTTCTGCTGTTTTATCACCTGGGCAAATACATAGGACATTGCACTGACACCCAAAAGCATCCCTCCATCCCATGAGCTCCCAAGTGCCACTGACCCTTCTCTCCCAGTCCTGACAGGTGCCATTTGCCCACCGCCTCTTGTTTTTGCCACCCTGAGATGTTATTATCCATAAGTAGACTTACATTTGGAGACAGGTTCTGTTTTTCATTTGGCATGTCCTTAAGGGTCATCCAGTCCATTGTGTTGGCTTTTCATTCTTTGAGAAAGTAAACACTCAACAATAAGGCTGAGTCACAGTCCATGTATAGAGGTGCCAAGTTTGCCCCATGGTTCACCTGCCAGGAGGTGTTTTAGTTGTTTCTAGTTTGGGGCTGCCACAATGGAACTGCTAAGAACAGTCATGGTAGGTTGGTATGAATTCAAGTGTGTCTCTCTGAGCTTGCTGAGTCACATGGTTGGTGTTTTGACACTTAAGAACCTACCAAATGGCTGCAGTCATTATGTCTTTACTTCAAAAAATGTTTGTGTGTGTATGTTTGTATGTTAATTCATACTACATACATTCTGCAGGATGTACCTGCAGAAGCCAAGAGAGGGCATCAGACTCTTCAGAGGTGAAGATGTAGGTAGGCATTTGTGAGCATCCTGATTTGGGTGCTGGGAACTGAACTTGGGTCCTTGGGAAGATTTGCAAGTGTTCTTAACCCTCATGCTTCTTCAGCAGTCACCAAGGGAACTGCATCCTCTCACTCAACCCATTGCGATTTGGACCATGCTCAGGGGTGTGTACTGCGGCGAGCCGCCTCTGTCCTGCAGAACGACGAGTCACCACACCGCACGATTCTTCTCGGATCACACTTTATTGGAGTTACAGCTCAGTTGTGAAGTGGTGGAAAGAAGACGCAGAGCCTGAAATTCAGCCTGCTTATATAGGGGAGCCTGGCGCGTGATTGGTGCGCAACACAATGCCTCATTAACATACAGCCAA
>PVIH01023723.1:9698-24335 GCA_004025045.1 Sigmodon hispidus | reverse complement strand
AGTATTCCATTGTGTAGATGTACCACTGTTTGTTAATCCATTCTTCAGTTGAGGGACATCTAGGTTGTTTCCAGGTTCTTGCTATTACAAATAATGCTGCTATGAACATAGTTGAGCTAATACCTTTGGAGTGTGAATGTGCCTCTTTAGGGTATATACCCAGAAGTGGTATTGCTGGGTCCTTGGGGAGATTGATTCTATTGTATAGATGTACCACATCTTGTTAATCCATTCCTCAGTTGAGGGAAATCTAGGTTGTTTCCAGGTTCTTGCTATTACAAATAACACTGCTATGAACATAGTTGAGCTAATGCTTTTGGAGTGCAAATGTACATCCTTAGTTATATGCCTAAGAGTGGTATTGCTTGATCCTTGGGGAGATTGATTCCTCATTTTCTGAGAAATTGCCATACTGGATTTCAGAGTGGCTGAAGAAGTTTACATTCCCACCAAGGATAGACAAGTATTCCCCTTGCTCTTCATCCTCTCCAGCATGGACTGTCATCTGTGCTTTTAATCTTAAACATTCTGACAGGTCTAAGGTGGTATCTCAAAGTTGTTTTGATTTGCATTTCTCTGATGGCAAAAGATGTTGAGCACTTTTTTCATGTGCCTTTCAGCCATTTTTAATTCTTCTGCTAAGAATTCTCTTTTCAGTTCTGAACCCCATTTTCAACTGGGTTATTAAGGGTTAGGGGCTCTTGTTTCTTGAGTTCTTTATATATTTTAGAGATCAATCCTCTGTCACTTGTAGAGTTGATAAAAAATCTTTTTTCCATTCTGTAGGCTGTCGTTTTGTCTTATTGACTGTGTCCTTGACCTTACAGAAGCTTCTCAGTTTCAGGAGGTCCCACTTACTGATTTTTTGTTCTTAGTGTCTGAGCTACAGGCGTTATATTTTAAAAGTCGTCACCAGTGCCAATGTGTTGGAGTGTGTTTTCCACTTTCATTTCTGTCATGTTTAGTGTAGCTGGGTTTGCATTGAGGTCATTGATCCACTTGCTTTTAAGATTAGATAGTTGTAATCAGTGTTTTCTTTAGTTAAAAAAAGGTAAATTAGATGTGAAACTGGAATCACAAGGATAAGGCAGATGATAGAAAAATTTCTTTAAATTTGCTAAGTACAAATAGGTTAGATATTGTAACTTCAATTTTTGCTTGACTGCTGTTTTATTATGTGTAATTTGCTATGGTGAAATTGAAGCCTTTCCCTTTGATTAGAAAGAAAAGGAGAAGTGATGTGGGATGTTTCTGCAGGCTGTAAATTATTATTAAATAATAAAGGAACTGTTTTTGGCATATGTCAAAGCATCTTAGAAGCAGACAGGAAATAAATAAAGGGGAAGAAGGACAGAGTCAGGAGAGATGTTGTGAGCTGCTACCGGGATAGCAAGATGTACAGGAATTCAGGTAAGCCACTGGCCACTTGGCAAGACATAGATGAATAAAAAAAAAAAAAAAGATGAAAGAGCTAACTAGCAATAAGCTTGGTCCATAGACTATATAGCATGTAGTTAATATAAGACTTTGTATGAGTATTAGGGACTAAGCAGCTGAGGGCAGTTTATTTGGGACTGCTTATCTGGACCTCAGAGCTAGTCCAGGGCAGAAACTTCTTACTATCCCCTGTACTATTCTCCAATCTTTGTATTTTTATTTTTATTATTTATGGTGTTTAGGATGTACTTAGCCAGTGAGCTACAACTCTAGCTCATGCTTGTTATGATAACAGGATAAAGACAATCTGGCTGACCAGTGGAACAGGTGCTTGCCTAAGAGACAGACTCTTAGACTTGAACTACGTACTGAAAATAGTACAAAGGATGTTGTAATCACATCTGTCAGAATTGACAAAAACAAAGAAAACCATTGACAATCTAAACTTATATGGGAGTTTAGTACAACTAAAGCTATGAAATTTTACTTGTAGAGATGGAAACTGGTCCAGCCGTGTGGAATATAGGCAACTTGTGCAGAGCACTTAAATACAGTAAACACACAACACAGAGAGCAAGCTACCAGGATTTGCTCAAGTAAGTTAAGCAGTATCCTCATGAATCTCCAATTTATAATCACTTCCAATGGCATCAATTGATACAATTATTTGTAAGAAAAGTAAATAATTATGTAGAGAACAAGAACAATGTGCTTTTACATGCAGCAACACTGATGAAACTTAAATGCATTATTCTTATAAGAAAAACCCAGACACATAAGGTAAAAATCTTGCATGAAAATCCATTATTATTAAACCCAATAACTGGCAAACTATATTGTACTTGAGCTATTTTGAAGGTCAATGTCATGAAGACACTGTGAAGGATTCATCCTAGAAAGTTGCTACATAGCTAATACATCAATGCAGAGAAAATAATCATTTTTTTCTGTATCAGCATAAAATAATCCATAAAAATTGGCATGAAATATTCCCATGAAAAAACAAACTCTCAAGATGGGTATGTGCTATCTCAAATGAGCCTGCTGGAAGATGGAGTCAGGATACATGATAGCTTATAAGACTGAAGAGTCATGTAAGCAGCAGTCAAGGAAAACAGTTGCAGTAGGTAGGAACACATTTCATCTCATCATAATCTATGCCATAAGGAAAAGAACCAGTATTTAACATTGGCCACAACAGAAAGAGGTTACTAGGAACCAAGATGAAACACACAGCCTTGGAGCAGACCTGTGTTGAATTACTTTTCTCAACACTTGAACATAATACTTGACACATGCAACTTAGGGAAAGAATTACTTTGCTTATATTTAAGGAAATATACAGTACATTATTTGTAGGAAGGAGTTTGAGATATTTGCAGTAATGGAAGAGAGGAGACATAAGAAGAGGAAGGGATGGAGGGAATAGAGGGGAAATGAAGACAGATTTTAATTATGTATAATTTTGTATTAGTTCAGGAATGAGGTGTTTCAGCAGAATATGTTCAGCTGTTTATTTCTCAGATATAAAAAACTTACTCTATATTGTGATCATTTTACATGTGTTAAAGCTATTGTTTTTATTGCTTTATTCACAACAAGCCTATTATTGTTTATCTGCTTCATTATGATGTCTCTTCTCATAACTGATTTTCTTGTATTCTTTGAGATGACTGAATGCAACTCTAATTGGATAAAATATTAAAATATTTTAATTAAAAGTAAAGCTTTTGCTCAGACCTGTGTGTAAAGGTCTGCATGTGTATTTTCAGAGAGTATTGTACATGTTATATGTCATATGTGAATTTTTTAAAAGTAAAAAACACAGAAGTATGCATTTTCAAACTCATTAGTAAAAAAGAAATTTCAAAGCAATTCAATAGACAGAGACCTTTTTCTAATCAGACAGAGCAGTGAAATCCCTGTTTTTCCAAAATCAGAAGCAACAATCCCTAGTGGTGTTACAATCTTAGCATGTAAGATTATGACACCTGTTAGCTAGACATTACTTCCTTGGAGGGTAGGAGACTTGAAAATAAGTTTGTTGAACTAAAAACATATAAGAAATTGTTTGGACTGGAAATAGAACTTCTAATTTTTTACAATCAGTACATATATCATTTATAGAAATATGTTGGTATTATTTTATTTTTAGTTAAAATTTTTGAAATATTTTGCTAAGCCTTATTTAAATATAAAAATTGCTTTTTAATTTTATACAACTTGCTAATATTTTTAAATCAAATTGAGTGGATCTGAAATCAACTAATAATACCCCACTTAGCATACCTATAAGGAAGTTTCTTCATTAGGTGGTTTGATGCAAGAAGTGCCACAGCAAATATAAGCAGAACATTTTGGTAGTAGACAGACAAAAGGAAATGCAAGGGGAAGATATTTCTTATTTATTTTTCTTTTATTGCTGTTCATTCTGCAAGTGATTTTATGACCCTGTTTGCAAATTTATTCATCTTACATTGTTTTTGGGCTTCTACTATATTCTTACCAGGTGTCAGAAGGCAGAATCTTTGATCTTCCATATGGGAAAAAGGACCTATCACTCTCCAGAAAACCTCCAGGCTTACAATACCACGTTAGGACGACTGAAGCATCTAGCCTTCTTTAGTGTGAAAAGAATCACTGTTGGACTTTCCAGACATTACTATATGAGCAAATATAACAACCTCATTCTATCAATTATGTTCTTCATGAGAACCCCGGTACTGTACAGATTAAAAAAGTAAATCAGATATTCTTGAGGGGAAAAATATTTTGGATTTGTAAATTATTGGTTACATTCTGAGTAAATCAAAATCCAACTCTCACTAAATGAGTTATTAAGAATAACACTTGGGGACTTGGGTTCAATGAGATAGTTATGTGAAGACATTTGAAAGTAACTTGAAGCTTCTTTGAATTATTGATATTTTATGAAAAGAGTCCAGGCGAATGTTTTTTCCTAGATAAAAACAAACAGGGCTTTAAGAGAGATCAGATTTTCCACCTGCTTGTAAGATGCCTTGCCTTAGTCCAAATACTTCCTTTATAATCCAGTGGTAATTCACAGTGTACAGAAAGACATCACACATCTGGTATGTACTTCTGCTTTACAACAAAAGTAACTTAAAATTATGTAACTGCAAATAAAACATCATTAAAGACACATAGGAAATAAAATATGTTCTTTTTTATTTGCATTATAAGGCAAATTCAAGAAGAAATGGGTGTTTGTAAACTTGAAAACACCTTGATTATATTCTGAGGCAGGTTTTAAATATACTTAAATATAAATTGGAACAAGTGTTTTGTAAATAATACTTCCAGTAAAATCAAATTTTGAAAATATTCAATTTCTACATCACTTATGAGAGATTTGTGAAAACTCTTTTTAATGATAAACACATAAAGAAAATATGTAAAAAAGAAATTTATTAGAGTCATTCTGCATACTGTAGAGATAGAAGTAGCTTTGCAAATGACTGGTGGTTGTAGTCTGTGAGCCATTTATAGCTGTGGTTTTTTTTATCCCACATAGCTTTTGCTTGTGAGACTTAGCCATTAAGGCTTGGGCCATCTTGTAGTTTATTATAACATCCATAGTTACCTCAGTGGGTACTATCTGAGAGTTTCTATCCAGAAACTGGTAATAATGTTTTGTACTTGAAAAGGAAAAAAATTAAATGCTAGAGTATATAGAAAATATACAGTTTTATACAATTTATATGCTTTAGTATAAGAATCAAAAAAGGTAAACAGAAATCATATCCATTGATGATGTAGCAACAGATTTCACTTAAATTTCCTGTGGGAACATGATTGTCTTAGGATGATATTCAGATCATTATTTTTATCTTTGCAGACTGACTGTGCTGAAAACTTGCCAGTAAGTTATATACATATTATATATGTAAAGTATGAATTTTTCTTATAAAGTACTTGTGTAATGATTACCCAATCAGACAAAGTAATATTCCCACCACTGAAGTACTTATGTATTTCTCACATTACTAACAATAAATAACTTTATTGTCTTAGCACATTAAACGTCCAGAATATCTTAACTAGCTTACTGTGTTGTATATTATAGTTATAGAAATTAACCATTTTGCAACTAAAAGGTTGAAACTTTTGATCATACCTTTATTCCCTCCACATCCTGCAATTTTTATTTTATATCTCATTACATTATATTTGATATTTTATTTTTCATTTAATAGTTATCATGCAATAGTTGACTCTTCTTGGTTAATATACTTTGACGAATCATTTTAATGTCTTCAGCAAAAGGCAACAAACCAGAAAACTGGAGTGCTGACCATGGCTTAAAGATCACACAGTGTATCTGTTCAATGACACCACATTATTCCTCACAAATGTGCATAATTTGTGCCAAATTAATGTAGGTCTCTACCAAAAGTGTCTATTTTGAGACCCACTATAATTAGACTGGCAAGAGTAAATAGAGAATTTTGAAAGTAGTTAGAAAATGGCAAAAGCAAATCCTCATATGTCCAAGAAAGTTCAGAATGGTTTGAATGGACTTCTCAAGTAATCTGCATTCCAAAAGTAGACACTAACTTATTAAAAGAATCACGTAATGTAACAAACAGAAAGACATTAGCAAAGAAAATTAATTTATACAGCCAAAGAGATATGAAGTGTTTCCAGGCAATCCAAATGTGATGGACTCAAAAACTAAACTTTCATGTAAATATATATCTCAGTGATGTAAGTAAATGAGCAGGCAAACATTATATAGTAAGTAAATGGTGTGGAAGAAGTTAATTTTAATTATTGTAAAACATAAAAGGTAAAAACCATTAAAGTTAACTTTATTTTTTCCTATTATTATTATTATTATTATTATTAACAAAGAAGTAACACTTTCTAACCTTGTATATCCTTATTCAAGGTCCCTTCCCCGTCCCACCACATCAGGCCATTCTTTCTTCTCCACAAATCCCCATCCCATCCCTGGGCAGGCAGCAGGCAGTCCCATGGTCCAACTGTTCCAATATTGCTTAGTTCAGTCTCCACTCCTGGCAGATGCAGTTTTCTCCCTCCTATCTCAAGAGTGAGTCGGGTGTTCCTATAGAGGGAGTGGGATCCAAGGTGTCAGTCTAGGGTGTTTCTGATCCCAAACTGTTCAGTGGTTGTGGTTTGCAGTTTGGGCATGCTTTGCTTTTTACTTGTTTGTTTGTTTGTTTGTTTAGAGTCCACAAATGAGTGAGTACATTCCCTGCTTATCTTTCTAAGTTTTTATACCTCACTCAGTACCATCTGACATCTGTTAGATTGGCTAAGACAAAAGACACAGAGGACAGCCTATGCTGGAGAGGATGCGGAGCAAGGGGAATTCTCCTCCATTGTTGGTGGGAGTGTAAGCTTGTTCAGCCACTTTGGAATGCAGTATGGCGGTTTCTCAGAATACTGGGAATCAATCTCCCCAAGGACCCAGCAATACCACTTCTGGACATGTACCCCAAAGATGCACAATCACCCCAAAAAACTGTTAACCCAACTATGTTCATAGCAGCATTATTTGTAATAGCAAGAACCTGGAAAGAACCTAGATGCCCCTCAACTGAAGAGTGGATTAACAAACTGCGGAACATCTACACAAGGAATACTTACTACTCAGCTGTAAGAAAAAAATGAAATCCTAAGATTTGCAGGCAAATTTATGGATTTGGAGAATATCTTCCTGAGCCAGGTATCACTAACACAGAAAGATAAGCAGAGGATATACTCACTCATTAGTGGACTCTAAACCAAAAAGCAAAAAGCAAACCATGTCCAAGCTTCAAACCACAATCACTGAACAGCTTGGGATTTGAAACAATTTGGACTGACACCTTGGATCCCACTCTTTCCAGGGTAACACCTGACTCAGTCTTGATGTTGGGGTGAGTAAAGCAGATCTTCCAGGAGTGAATGCTGAACTAAGCCACATTGGGACCTTAGGACCTCCTGCCCTTGCTGGGGAGGAGATAAAGAGGTGTGGAGAAGAGAGAGTGACTGGAAGAAGTGGGGAGTGGAAGGGAGTTTGAAAAAAATATACACAGATTTCTTTGAGTTAATCTTGTATTCTGCTACATTGCTGAAGGTGTTTATCAGCTGTAGCAGTTCTTTGGAACAATTTTGTGGGTCACTTATGTATACAATCATATCATCTACAAATAGAGATAGCTTCACTTCTTCTTTTCCAATTTGTATCCCCTTAATCTCTTTTCATTCCCTTATTGCTTTAGCTAAAACTTCAAGAACTATATTGAATAGATAAGGGGAGAGAGGACATCCTTGTCTAGTTCCTGACTTTAGTGGGATTGCTTTGAGAAAAATCCAAATAGATCTGAGCCTGTCACCCTGCACAAAACTCAATTGCAAGTGGATCAAAAACCTCAACTTAAACCCAACCACTTTGAACTTGATGGAAAAGAAAGTGGGAAATACCCTTCTACAAATTGGCACAGGCCACCACTTCCTAAATATAACACCAGTGGCACAGGCACTAAGACCAACAATCAATAAGTGGAATCTCCTGAAGCTGGGAAGTTTCTGCAAAGCCAAGGACACTGTCAATAGGACAAAACGCCAGCCTACAGAATGGGAAAAGATTTTCACCAACCCTACAAGTGATAGAGGATTGATCTCTAAGATATATAAAGAGCTCAAGAATCTAGAGCCCAAAATCTTGAATAACCCAATCAAAAAATGGGGTACAGATCTAAAAAGGGAATTCTCAGCAGAAGAACTACAAATGCCTGAAAGGCACCTGAAAAAGTGCTCTTCATCTTTAGCCATCAGAGAAATGCAAATCAAAACAACTTTGAGATACCACCTAACACCTGTTAGATTGACTAAGATAAAAGGCACAGATGACAGCCTATGCTGGAGAGGATGTGGAGCAAGGGGAACACTACTCCATTGTTGGTGGGAGTGTAAGCTTGTTCAGCCACTTTGGAATGTAGTATGGAGGTTTCTCAGAAAATTGAGAATCAATCTCCCCAAGGACCCAGCAATACCACTTCTGAGTGTATACCCTAAAGAGGCACATGCACACTCCAAAGGCATTAGCTCAACTATGTTCATAGCAGCATTATTTGTAATAGCAAGAACCTGGAAACAACCTAGATGTCCCTCAACTGAAGAATGGATTAACAAACTGTGGTACATCTACACAATGGAATACTACTCAGCAGTAAGGAAAAAAAATATCCTAAAATTCACAGGCAAATGGATGGATTTGGAGAATATCCTCCTGAGCGAGGTATCACAAACTCAGAAAGATAAGCAGGGGATGTACTCACTCATTAGTGGTCTCTAAACAAACAAACAAGAAAAAATCCAAGCATGCCCAAGCTGCAAATCACAACTATTGAACAGCTTGGGATCAGAAACACCCTGGACTGACCCTTCGGATCCCACTCCACCTAGAGGAACACCTGACTCACTCTTGATGTAAGGGGGACAAAACTGGGTTTGCTAGGAGTGGAGACTGATCTAAGCATTATTGGGTCAGTGGGACCATAGGACTGTCTGCTCCCTGCCCAGGGAGGGAATGGGGAGTTGTGGAGAAGAAAAAATGACCTGATGTGGTAGGAGGGGGAAGGGACCTTGAATAAGGATATACAGGGATGAAAAAGAAAAATTCAGAGGGAAAGCTCAACACAAAGTAAATATATGTGTAGTAGTCTTATTTGCATTATCACCCTTGATAAGTCATACTTATGATTCTTATCTTCTTCATAGTTATTGTTAACTTATCAGCATTTTAAATTCATTTCACTGCTTTTCTTGATAAATATAAAATAAATAAAGAAGGAAAAAAAAGAAAAAAAAGAAAAAGATATACACAGATAAAAATTATGAATTTATTAATAATAAAACTGTTAATTAAAAAGTCTTTAAAAAGAACTGTGATAAAAAGTTTGCCTCATTATTAAAAAAAGAAAAATAAATAAACTCAACCTAGTGAAACAAATTACTAGAAACAAACAAACAAAAAAATCCCAATGAATTAATTAGAAAATAAAAGTACTGGGAAGATGGGTTGAAATATTTTCTTTTTTTATACAATCCCTAAAACTAACAATATGACTCATTATTATCATTAATAAACCTTTTTCCATTCTCCTATGACTTTGATATTAAGTAGTTTACAACATTGAATATACTTGTCTTTCTTATATTTTTTTTTATTTTTTAGCCATGGGTTTTCTTCCATGTAAGGATGTTTTCATTACTCTGTATTCCATTTAAATATTTCTGTATGATATTCTGTCTAGTTAACTGCTCAATCTTTGTACTAAGTCCTATAATTTACAATTATTTTTTCTTCTAAAACTCTATTTATGAAATTTATATGTTTTGGTAATAAACTGCATTCTTTCTTATATTTTGTACATTTCCTCTATCCTAAAAGATGTTTATTATAAATATTTTCTTTTACATGCTTACTCTATTTTAATTGTTTTATTTTTAATTTTATCCTTTTTAAATAAATTGTTATGTCTTTTGAAGGTTATCATATGATTCCATTATTTCCCCATCTCTTCCCCCTCTGAAATCCCTCCCATGTATCCTTGCATATTTTCATGGCATTTTTTTTTAAACTTAAAGAGTCTCTAAAATAATTTCTTCCAAGGACATGCAAAAATACTTCAATACATATTAATAATTGTGTGTACAACAACAACTAAATCTTGGGGGCCTCGCAAGTACAATCCCCCCTACTTTATCTGTTAGATTGCCTGTTTCTTTTTTTTTTAAATGCTTTTTTTTTTAACTTTATTTATTTATTTATTTATTTACTTATTTGCCTTGGTGTTTGCCTGGAACTGGAACTACAGACAGTTGTTAGCTGCCATGTGGGTGCTTGGAATCGAACCCAGGTCCTCTGGAAGAGCACAGGGTGCTCTTAACCGCTGAGCCATCTCTCCAGCCCCAGATTGCCTGTTTCTAAGTCGAGACTTTAACCAGGTCTGAGATGAGTGAGATAGTAAATTGTGAGCAGTTCTACTTTCCTTACCTTGCTTCAGACTTACCAATATTTACAGTATTCACTGTGATACTGCATATATATCTTTGAAAAATTATCTAGAGATTGACATCTGTCACTCACAGGTTTTTGTCTTCACTCTATATTGAAATTCAAATCTAGATTGTGATCTTGAGAGAGTCATTGCATATGGTCCTGAAGCAAAACCTTCACTTAAATTTGGTTTCTCTTATGCCAAATGCAAAACAAAATTTTAGAAAACTGCCTTAGAAATTTTAGTTTGACTTGACAGATTTTCACAAAGCCTTTAATTGGACATAAATAATAATATAAAGTGCTAGAATAAGACTACCCAATGGTGTGGTGATATATTGTTCATCAAATAAAGATTGCCTGAAGACCAGAGGACAGAGGCAGCCACAGAGTTAGCCATAGAGGTTAGGCAATGGTGGCATATGCCTTCACTCCCATCACTCCGGAAGCAGAGGCAGAGATCCATCTGAATATCTGTGAGTTTAAGGCCAAACAGAGCCATGTAGTGGTGGTACATCCCTTTAATCCCAGCACTTGGGATCACACACCTTTAATATCAGAACTACGAAGGTTAAGACCAAAAAAAATGATATGGCTGGGCAGGGAAAGGGATATAAGGTGTGAGGAGACAGGAGTTTGACCCTTCCACTTTAGCCTTTTACTTTCCTTATTCAATCTAAAGATTCCTGGAGATATGATCTTCTTCTTTAGGTTGAGGCATTGGAGAGCTGAAAAGTGGCTGTGGTTTGTTCCTTCGTCTCTCTTATATCTGGCTACAGATTTTTGTTTTAAGCTCAATTAACATTTTTGCAACACACTGGAAGTTCTGAATGTGTACATCAGCTGGAACAACTATCCATCCACACATGAAAGGATCTCTTGCAAGCTAAGAAAACTGAAGAATGAGACTGTGAAGTGCCTTTAGTTAGAAAAAGTCAGTATTACCTTGGTTGGTCAATATAAATATGATTCTGTGACCACAATGATCTCATGCCAAGGCTTTGTAATATTGTTATCTGAATCATTGCTATTCTCATAATTTCTACACTGGAGATAGAGTAAGAAATGGGCATTTCATATCTACTGAGTTTCACATCATCAATACCAATGAGGCTGAAACATCTCTGGTTTCTTATTTACAAAGAGAGAAGATGAGACTAACTCATACTATACAGAACTGAGCAACCTTTCATTCTTTCTGCTTGGTGAAGCTCCCACCTAGAGAGTGGTGTACTCCTTCATTAGGGGGGGCTATTAAAAATTTACACATATCCTTTAAAGCTCTCTAATATTATATTAGAATACAAAATTAGAATATCATAGAACTTCTAAACAATATTTCTATTTTAATGGAAATATTTTACAGTCTCTAAAGATGGATGTGTCAAATCTGTCAATATAAATGTAAATCTATTTAAGAAGATGCAAAGAATATTTTTCTCATTAAAAAGAAAAGTGACTGGGAGGGGCAGGAGGGGGAAGAAAGTTTGAACAATGGGATACATGGATAAAAATATGACTTTATTCATAAAAAGTTATAAAAAAAGACAAAATAAGACATCAGTAAATGATTATAAAGATTGATAGATGTAGGCTAACAATGTATATGAGGTATACTTGAAATAGTAATTTTAAGAAAATGTATTAAATTGCAAATGAACAAACTATCAGATAAATTTAACAATAAAAATGAAAATTTGAAAAATTCTAACAGATGTTGTGACAAGATTACTGGGTGGTAAAGAGTGATTTCTGTCTAACAAGACACCTGAATTCAGCCTTCAGAATCCACAGTTCATGGAAAGAACCTACCTTTTAAACTTGTCCTCTAAACTCAACATTCATCTAGGCATGTAAATGTTCATGTTCATACTTGTACATATGTCAGAGGCACATAAGCAAACTCCTTTCTTTCTCTTTCTGTATGTGTGTATCTCTGTCTGTCTGTCTATCTGTCTCTCTCTCTCTCTTTCTTTCTCTCTCTCTCTCTCTCTCTCTCTCTCTCTCTCTCTGTGTGTGTGTGTGTGTGTGTGTGTGTGTGTAGAAAGAGAGAGACAGAGAAGAGATAGAGAAAATAATAAAATAAATAGATGAAAAAAGATATATGGGATCTAAAGATGATGTAACAAAACAAAAAAATCTGATGGAGAGACTTAAAATCAGACATGGTCAAGCAGAAACATAATTCGTAATCTATAAGATGCACAGTGCAGAGATAGTCAGAGGAGAAAGGGTAAAGGAACAGAAACAAAAATAATGTATGCAATTATTTATAATGTCATTAAAAGGCCTGTCTGTGATTTTTTGGTTCAAGAAGGACTGGAGAACTACCAGTGCATAGAGGATTTATTAAAATAAACAAGAGAATTTAACAAATAGAATATAAAATAATTATACAAGATTGGTAAAAATTAATTGAAATTTAATTAAAATACATCAGTCATCTAATACACTATAATCAAACTTCCAGTGTTCATAGAGAAAGGAAGAATGCCCAAAGCATCTATATATTCCTATTAGTAGAATGGTCATTTTTACAATATTAATCCTAATAATAATGCAGAAGCATGAGAGACCTTTCCATTTTTTATTGTCTTCTTCCACTTTTTTTGTCAGTGTTTTAAAATTTTCATCAGGGATTTAATTTACTTCCAAGGTTAGATTTGCCCAAGATTTTTTGTTTGTGTTTGTTTTGAACCTATTGTAAATGGGATTGCTTGCTTGATTTTGTTCTCAATTTGTCATTGTTTATGTAGAATTACTACTAATTTTTTTTGTATTTTATATGTTGTAATTTTTTTGGTAAAGTTTATAAACTCGAAGATTTTTGTAATAGAGAAAAGCAGCCTCCATAGTCAAAGCCACAAGAAAGTTATCCTCACATATACCAGGATCTTACCCGGAGACATTACATCCTGTTAGAGCACAAATGAGAATCAGAAGTCACTATAGGCCATGTCCTCAAATTATCTGTTTTTCACACTTTACTGGTATGCATCCTTTCAGAATTTATCTATAACATCATGATTAAAAGAGACATGGAAAAAAAGACAGACATATGTACAGTAAAACTTTAAACAAATGTGGTAGAAAAAATTTACAGAGCTTGGATTAAAATGGATTAGATTTTAATTCAAGGTATATGAACAGTGTGCTTGTACTTTCTGGTAAATTGGATTAAAGTATTATTATTCATGCAAAGGTATATTTCTCATACATTCCTAACTTTTAAAATTATCCTGCCTTTCCATGTTGTTTTTTTTTTAATTACTTACTTTATTTATTTTTTTAAGGATTAAACACAATTGGCAAATTCTTAACCAAGTTAAACAAAAAAGAGAAGACTTACTTCAGTAAAACTAGAAATTGAAACACAAACATTATGTCAGATATGAATGAAATTCTAGGAAATCATAAGAACATGCATTATAAATTTGCTTCAATAATTTGAAGATTCAGAAAAAACTGGTGAGTTTTTAGATAGCAAAATTAAACCTAAATTTAATGAATGATTTTTAACAAATGCATACTTTGTAACTTTGAAATACTAATTAAATACTCTATACTAAAAATAAAACCAGCAATTTCAGAAACAAACACAAGAAAATATGAACTTACTACAGGAATCTGCTATAAGTTAAAAAACTAATAAAACTACATATATTCCATAAAACTTAAAAAAATCTCTAGAAAATGTAAAGATATGTAAATTAATTTAAAAGAACATAACTAAAATAAAGTTTCAACAAAGGTCCCCTTCATGAGTGCTTATGGTTGCTTCCTGAATCTTTGAGTTATTTAAAAGTCATCTCGAGCCAGTAGTAGAACATTGTCCTATGTAAGTGTGAAAGTAATTGGCCTTCATAATCTCACAGAAACTGGGTCCAAGAGGAGGTATGACTTTCTGGGAGTGGGCATGGCCTTGTTTGGGGAAGTATGTCATCATGGAGGTGGGCTCTCAGGTTACTTATGCTTATGATACCACTCAATATCTCAGTTAACTTCCTGCTGCTTTGATAATGTAGCACTATCAGCTTCTACACAGTAAGGCTGCCATACTTGCCTCCATGAAGATAATGGGTTGAATCTTTAAAACTGTAAGCATGCCACTCCACTTAAATGTTTTTTGAGTTTTTTTTTTGTTTTTTTTTTTTTTTTTAAATAAG
>PVIH01023722.1:0-24236 GCA_004025045.1 Sigmodon hispidus | reverse complement strand
ACACACACACACACACACACACACACACACACACGCACCCCTACCCAAGCAGCCCTCCACAATAAATATGCTTAGAGCAGAGGACAACTCTGGTAGTCAGTTTTCTCTTTCCAGTATGTGGCTCCTGGGGACTCAGGTCGTCAGCATGACAGTGGCACTTTTGTCATTTTGATGTCCATTTTCTATATTTGCTGTGTCTGTCACATGCATATACAATGACTGCGTGCCCTGCATATTAAGTTTTACTTTACAGTTAAGATCCCTGCCAACTTCTGTCAAATCTATTAGATTCTACTCATAGTTAGTTGCGGAGGTAAGAATAAATCCACCCATTCAAATATACTTTGTCAGTAAGTATCTCCCAAGGTTGAAACGTATTCTGATAACTTGCAAAACTCAAATACTTGCAGTTGAATTTTAAATCATGTGCACAGGGATGTATACAATGGAGGGATGAGGAACTCATGGAAATGATTCAGTTTCTGATAGCATGGAAGGGCCAAGTTGAAGGGCTGGTTGGCTGGGAGTGAGCAGTGCCTAGAGCCTTTGCTCTAGGGAAAGACGTTTGCTTTTGTTTCAGTTTTAAGAGCCATGAAGAACCTTCAGTGCCATGGTGTGATCAACTTGTGGGTACTCACTCCTCAGTTCCTCTAAAGCCTTTCTTTGCTCTGAGTATATATGTAGAAACAATATTTTAAAACTATTTTTACAAGTTTTGGTCTTTAATGTGTCATGTGGTAAAATCATTTGCAGGTAATCCCATCTGTAGTAATGGAAGAAATAAATTTTCTCAAAAATAAATGATAGTTTTGTACAGTAAAGCCTTTTGAACTAGTTTTTTTTTTTCTCCTGATGTGAAATTTTTATTGAGAGTCTCTTATTCAGTTAGTCTAGCTAGTCAGCTCATCTGGGAGTCTCTGCTTTTCCAGAGCTGGGGTGGCAGGCCATCTGCACACTGTCCATGTTTCTCTGGTGTGGGGATCCCAACTCTAGTCCTCAGTCTCACACAGCAAGTACTGGACCCACTGAAGCAGCTCTTGAGCCTGCAAGTAGTTGTTTTTTTCAAACAGGAAAAGAAAAAGAAGAATTGTCCCTACACAGTTTTAGTCTGGAGAGAGGAAGGTTATGGGATAAGATGGGCCTGAAGGGCCAGGGAGAAGAAAGGCTAAACAGATCTTGCAGCTCAGCAAGTTTGGCTTTTTTCCATTGTAAACAAATGTGGACATATTTGTATTCGAACCTGAGAGATGAATTGCCTCTAAAGATACTGCTGAAAGCTGAACTGAGAGCTGGAATCCTGGCTCTGGAATGATGTTAATTAAATACAGTCTAACTCATGCACTATGAAATCATTGCAGCCAGTTTTTCTCACAATTTGAACCTTTATATCTTCTCTATCAGTGTTCGGAAGGAGATAGACTATGACATAATTACTATGTTTATATGCATACATGTGTGTGTGTGCACGTATGTATGCATGCATGCATAAACAGTGTTTTACAGGATGTTATGTTTCTGGTCATTACTACTTCAGAGCACATGGCTGATTCTATAATGCTAACTTTGATAGTAATGCATTTATTCAGATAGAGGGACCATAGGACCTGAAGAACATACTTGCACTTAAATGTTAAGGCTTAAATGTCCTCTCCCCATTAGGAGTTTGTTCCAAAAGGAAACATTAAAGATTAATAAAAGAAATCATAGAGTAACATCTAAGATCTATTAGTGGTAAGCCACACCTGGTAGCTTATGCCTGATATTTCAACACTTGAAAGACTCAGACCAAAGAAGTGTGTTCAGTGCTTATCTGGGTCACACAGTTTCAGTCCAGGTTTCTGAAAAGTAAAAACAATGAAATAAAAGAAATAAACTCTTGTGGTAAGAATGAATGACACTGAATGTGATAATTGTGTTTAATTGTGTAGTTAGAATGCAGTGTGTAGGAATATTAAATCATGTGTCAAATGGTTAAGGGTATGTAATTTCTATTTATCTATTATTCCTCCGTAAAGCTCAAACGAACAGAAATAATGGGGCAAAGTGCATGGATATTAAAAGAAAAATGGTAGACCAACAGAATATATGTAAAGATGAACATGTTTTTATGGGCCTTTCTCCCACAAGTGCAAATGTAGGATACTGTCTTTTCACTGTTATTAAATGAATTTCTAAAAAGAATATGATACTCTATGTTGTTTTCTGGCTTTACATATAGTCTTATAAGGAAATAATAGTAATAATAATAATAATAAATCAAATCTATTCACACAGATGAAATGGGGTGAGTGTAATGTCAAGATATGGCCTTTAAAAGATACCAGAACAGAGAGAATTTAATGTTACTGTATGTAGTAGGTTCTAAAGGAAAAAATCAGGACTTAGTTCCTTGCTAATAAAGGTTAGATTCTTGGACTGTTGAAGGAATCTACTTTTTAAATACTATTTTGTTTTAAAGTCAAAGGAGAAATATTCTTCAAGAACAAACTCAAGGAGTGGACAAAACTACTCATCCAACCCAGTTGTTGTGGAAAAATGAGTTTCTTTCCAAAACTAAAATTTCTACTACATAAAAATACTTGACTTTGTGTTTTGTAGACATATGGGAAGAAATGAGAGAGAAGACTTGGGTTCCCTGAGAAGGTGCCCTAAAACCCAGCCAACTCTAGGTCACAAATGCCAGTGATACTTTATAACTAGTATATAGTGTAATAAAAGTATATTGTATGGGATCACAAAATTTGTTAACTAAAACAGCCTGAAACATGAAACACTACCAGTAACATTAATGACATTTATTTATTGTGGTGGCATTTTTACATCTTTCAGGTTCTTTTTGTTTTTTAGCTTTGTGTATTAAAATCATTTGAAAGTATCTTCTAGAGCAACATGTGGTTGTCAGGATGTCTTTGGCCAATGCTCCCAAACATGCTATGTGGGATACATACCAATACCATCCTTGCTTCTCTCTTAAGAATGAAAATGCCCTTGTTTGGCAAATAAAAGGATCTTGCTATGGCACTGGCCCCATTTGATAACTTCTGCTTAGCAGACATGTGCTTCCTGTCATCTGCTTGTGTTGCCTTCTCACTCTCCTTTAACTGGATTCATTTTCTACACAATTTCAAGTTATCTTTCCTAACTCAGAAAACAATTCAACTGTACCCCGCATTCTGTAATCGTTTCTGATTCATTTATTATGCTAACCAAATTCTTTCTGAAAGTTGCAGTTGGTATTAGTGTTTGAATCTTTCTGCAGTCATTCCCCTCTCCTCCTCCATAATCCACCCATACTCCATTCCCCTGAAGGCTCACCTTGTGCCTGACCTTTCAACACTTTCACTGCTCAAAGATCAAATCTGATCTTTCTCTATACAAATAATCCTACAGTTGAATCTCCCCTGTCTGTCTCCCATCCTATACCTCCTTGTACTTTAGTTTGTATCTGGGCTACACTTACAGATTTGCTCTTTTCGCTTAAGTAGTTTATTTCTTATAATACTGCAATGACATCTTCTAGTGCTGTGATGCCCACTATTATGTAACCGTCTCCATGGATAAGTATAGTGGACACAGTTAAATACATACTTAATGAATGCGTATGAGATATATTTTTGATTAAGACAGGGCATATGGATAGAAAAGGCCAGGCAGCCATGTTAATTTTCCAATCTTTATTTCAGTGTTTCTTAGTTATTCCTAACATCAAGGAGCTTCTCTCCTCTCTCCTCTACTCCCTTGATGGAAAAGTACAAATCTTACAGTGACCGGGAGGACTCCATGAGGCAGCTTTTAAAATGCTTGACATATCATCTGTGTTCAGATTAATTTTGTTTGTTATTGTAAAGGGAAAGGCTTATCAAAAATTTTGTAATTTGCTTTTCCCAAGAACACCTCCCTTATCATAGAACACATAAGAACTGAATAAAATGTACCCAGAGAACAGTCATTGATGACAAAGAAAAACTGAAGGACACTCAAAATTCAGGTCACGGAAAGTGGGTGAGTCACACAGGGATCCAGTGATGGCTGTATGGGCATTTTATTTCCCCTATTCTTTGTAGTTCTACAAATAACTGTTTCTTTGACAAAAGAAACTGAAAGGCCATGCTTGGGGAGCTGGAGACTGGCATCTTACAGCCGAGGGTTGCATCTTCCCTCTGCCCCTTCTGGGTTGTAGAGCTGCTCACCAACTGTGGAATAGGGAGTAGTCCTGTGCTACACATAAAAAACAAGAAAATGTCTTCAGTATGCACCTCTGTACGTCAGAGCAACAGAAGACAAAGCAGGGAGAAATTACTTGCATATTTCAGAAATCAGTGGAATAAAAGCCACACAGCTCTCCTAAGCCCTATGTTTTCCCACCCTAACGATCTTGTGAGATAATGAGATGATTGCTTTATATGGATCCAGTTGTAACATCACCTTCATTTTACAACGTGCTTTCTTCATAGTCGCTTTTCTATGGCAGTGAAAAGACACCATGACCAATGCAGGTTATAAAGAAAGTGCTTAATTTGGGACTCAGGCTTCCAGCGGATTAGAGTCCATCACAATCATGGTAGGGTCTGGAGCGACATGGCCGCATAGGCGGGCAGGAGGGACGGACACTGGAACTGTAGCTTGGCGCTTTCATCTTGACCTTGACAGAGATAACAGGGAATGGTTTAGGATTGTGAAACCTCAAAATCTGCCTCCTGTGACACACGTTCTATAAAAATTAGGCCACAGCTCCCAATCCTTCCCAAACAGTTCCACCTACTTGGAGACCAAGTATTCAAATATATGAACATATGGGAGGAATTCTCATCTAAACTACCAGACCTAATAATTGTTTTAAATCTAATCTGTAGTTCTCTCATTGGATGTATAATAAAATGAAATGTAAAAATCTCCAGTTTGAAATTTATTGAGTTTGAAATTTCTCCAGTTAGAAATCATAATTCTATCTAGATTATTTCTAATACTTCCTTCCAAATCATTGTTGATTCTCTTTAGAGTGAATACATTCTTCTGATACTGCAATAAAAACTTCTTTTACATGTTTTATTAAGGCAATTATTATTTGAGCCCTTTTGAAATACAGTATTCTGAATGTGCCAGAAGCATACAGTTTAGACTGCGTTAGCTTGTGTCCCACGATGTCTTCAAGAGGTGAGAGGTAAATATAGAAGATCAACAATGCTTAGTAAGGATTCTTTTTGCTTAGTGAGTTTTGAATGTAAGTAGGAATATCTGACTTCTTTCTTAAGGTTGCTTCATATTATCTTTGCTTTGCTTATTTGAAAAAATCAATACATATTTTCAACACATTCTCTTAATGTTTAAAAATATTTAAAAATTTTTTATTGGAATTGTATAAGTCAAACACTATTAATATTCTTCAAATATTATGAAGTATGAATGGTTGTTAATTACTGATAGCCTTTGGAAAATAATGATGGGAAAGTATTAAAAGTAACACAAATTATTAAAAATATTAAATAAAAAAGATACACAAAAGAGCCATTAATTAAATTTCCTTGAAAAATGATATACCATAAAAGCAGATTATTAAATAAATATTAATATTAAATGCCTTATTGTACAGTGGTAAATATAAAGTATTTGGTAACATTAGAGAGTTATGACATCAAAGACTTGCTCATTTAGCAGCACTTGATGCTTAGATTCTCTGTGGAACAGAGGTCTCCATTAGAGAATGTCTAATACAATGAGTATGGATCCTAAGGTTGTCCTGTGTATACCAAGTGATATCTTGATATTAAGATAAAAGAATAGTCTCCAGGATTTATCAGTAGGAAATTGTTATATCTTTTTATGGTGCTTAAGAAACAAAATACTTTTAAAGTATTTTGGATGGTCAGCTCTCCCTTTTTCTCTTTCTCTACCTGCTTATTAAACTACCAAGGAAAATCAGAGAAATTACAGGTTTCAGACAGATTTTGATGGACATATTTATCATTCGTGTTCCAACTTTGCCAATCCCAAACTCTCATATTCAAAGAATTATGAGGTTTATGTAGGCTTATGAACAACAATCTAGACCCAGCTTTCTGGTTGAGTTTTGATTATTCTAAGCCAGTTTTAATCAGGAGTAGAGATTAAGTCCATGTAAATTAATCAGCACAAGTCAGGGTCCTAATTGTAGAGACTGTACCGAGTGTGTTTGATGTACTCAGAAATTCAAGAACCATCATAATTTTAAAACAATTACACTTACCCTACCATCTGATGATTAACAAGGATATCACTGTTGTGTTCCCAGCTGTTTTATGATTATGACATCAGCAAAGATGAACATAAGGTTTTAAAGATAATGACAAACACAGAGAAGGTCCTCCAACAAAGTGTCCTTACTTTCTTCAGCAAAGCAGTGTATTCCTTGAGCAGGCTTTTGACCAGCTTTCAATCCTGTCTCCTGTCTACTGTCTGTACTTGCCCTTGTCAAGAGTCTCATGACCATCTCATTCTTTTATTTATAGTGTATTCTTCTTATTCACAAGTCCATGTATCTAGAGATGTTTGTCTAGTTATAAACCTTGAGTATCTAACTGCCATTTATGTAATACAATTTAAGTTTAGAGTTTCCTCCTGCTCTCTCCTCCAACCTCCTCCCTCCTCCTTTCCATTGCTTCCTTTTTTTCTCCCCCAGCTCCTTCTGCTTCTCTCTGTTGGTACTAAGGGCTAAGCAAGAGCCCATCACTGAGATTCACTCCCAGCTCTGGTGACTTGTCCTTTTGAAGTATTTTCTAATATCTTTTACTATCTTGCTTTCTCATTGCATTTTGGGAAGGTCTCTGTATCAAGTTTCAAATGAAGATTTTTTTTTGCACTTCCTCTCACAAAAACATCTTCAGAACATGTATTTGTCTATTACTTTGTTTGAAGAACCACCTGATAGTATTGCATTTTTAGAAATGACTTGGGGTGGTCATGAGAGGTGAGAGACAGAGAAGTCTTGCAGACAGTGGAAACATTTTCCTGGGTAGGGGGAGGGAGAGAGGAAGAGAGAGAAAGCTAGTGCAAGAGGGGCCTTGTGAGGAGTAAGAGAGAGCAAGAGGAGAGGGAAATAAATGGGTGGGAAAGATAGAAAAGGGGAGAGAAACAGAAAACTGAGGAGCAGATACAACCTCTGGCAAGAGAGGGAGAAGGGAAGCATGGGAAAGGGGGAGGTGTAAAAGGAGAGGGGGGAAGAGAACAGGTAAGGGGAGAGAGAGAGGTGATAGGCTTGACTTTAATAAGGGAATTTAGTGCCTGTGCAAGAACTCCATGCCCACAGACTACAGTCAGAGCCTGCATGGCCATAGGACTCTGGGCTGACTAGTTCAGATGCCTGAGTACTAACAGTGCATGCTCACATGGCCTTAGGACTCTGGAAGAAGCTAGACATGCTGGAAATGCTAACAGATAGTACTGTGTCAATGGTTTGACCTGTGACCTCCATGAAGATGTTGTAAATGAGCTACAGTTGCTTCTTTTTTCTTCTTCTTCTTTTTTTTTCTTCTTCTTTATTTTGTATTTATAAAAAAACAGTAAAAAGAATTTTAAAAAAATGCTGAAGAGTTAACAATAACTATACAGAGGATAATAATCATAAGCATGGCTTATCAAGGGTGGAAATTCAAATAAGATTACTACACATATATTTTCTCTGTGTTCAGCTTTCCCTCTGAATTTTTTTTTTCCATCCCTGTATATTACAGTTGCTTCTTGATGTTGGAGCTAGAGTAACAAGCTGAAAAAATACTTCAGATGGTCCAGGAGTAAGAAAAATATTGGTAATTTGCTGTCTGAATGCTACCTTCCAATTAATTTTAAAATAAAACACATGTTAGTTGGAAAAAAACTTCTAAGATTACTTTGCACTTTTGTAATCATCAAGGTCTTATTTTAAATGATTATGTGAGTCAAAGCTTGTGAAAATCAAGATTCTGGTTCAAATAAGATCAACCTGGATTTAGTTGTTGTGTGGACAAAGAGGCATGTCAGATCAGCAGGATCCTGTGATTTAATATTGCCTGATTTTCAACAGTTGAAGAACTGGCAACTTTTTCTTGAAAGAGAATTTTACAATACTAATTCAAATTTTCTAAACTTAATGCTTATGAATGTTTGAAACATTTTGCCCTACTAGGTATTTGAGAATGGCCACATTTCCCCAAAATTTTTTGGGTGCTACTTTGATTTATATTACCAGTATTTTCATTGTTTTGACAATATATAACATTTGGGTATTTTATTACTAGAATTTTCTTACATCTGTAAAGACACCAAACTGCAATATTCTGTCCCCTTGGAAGTCATTAAAGGTGAATTTTCAATGTGTCCCAGACTTCTGTGAGAGTAGAGAATTATCCAAGGGCTTATGTAAGACAAAAACAAATTATGCAGTAGTTCAGGGTAGAGCAGGCTCTAAAGCTCCAGGGAATTCTGAGAGTTTTACCTTTCCAGTGAAGATGTGAACATTTTCAGATATTTGGGCAAGCCAGTAATCATTGGTGCTGTGAAATGCTAATGTGGTAAGGCTTGGGTGGGAAATCAAGCAGTGGACTGCTGTGCAGGCAACATGTATTTCTTAGTTGGAGTCCATTTTGGGTCATGATTTTTAGTGGACATGTTGAAGAATGCTTCTAATGGAACCAAGAGATTAGAATGAATGAATTAAGGGGCTCTTGCTCTATTACAGATGATTTTTAGAGTTAGCTTTCTGGTGAAGTATTTGTTGAATAGTACTGAGGAGATTCAAGACGAGGAGCTTATTTATAGCAGGATATATTGGTAGCTGGAATAGTCCTGATGAAGTAGGTGATTGAGTGATATACAAAATGTTTTTATATCTGTGGATTTGAAACTCTAGGATTTAGAATTTTGACATTCTGCTCTACTTTTTGTTTTTTGAGACACAATTTCTCTGTGTAACCCTGACTGTTCTAGACCTCATTGTCGATGAAGTTGGCTTAGAGCTCACAGAGATCCATCTGCCGCTGCCTTCTGAGAGTTGGGATTAAAGCAGTGTACCTTCACCACCAAGTTTACACTTTGCCCCTAACAATGTACAGTTTTAAGAAAGGCATGGTATTAGCTGTGTGTTCACTAACTCACTCCTGGCGGAACCACTTCCTTGCTGCCCTCTGTGTCTTCTAAGCTGTACCCTTTCTCTGCTAAAGGGCAAAGGGAAGACAATGCACCAGACAGTAAGATTTGCTTCTTGGCTTGTGGTTGAGTACACATGCCACTGTAGAAGTTGTAGAGGGAAGGGGAATTCTGGGAACATTGCAGTCTTGAACTCAGCCACGATCCCTTCCTAGGAGAGGAAGAAGGGTGAAGGAAAGGTGATGGAATAGCACTTAGCAGAGACTTGAAGGAATCAAATAGTAGTAATAGGTTATGATAAAGCACAGCACTTTAGGTCTCATTAATCCTCAAGAATTGTCACAAATATAAAATGAAGGTCAATGTTTGACTATAAAAACCAAGAGAAATCATATTATGTTTACTTATGTTTCTGGGGAAAGAGGGATAAAGCAGAAAACATGGTAATAGATTATAACTAATTTTCTGATTATGTTTCCTGTTTTATTCCCTTTTTCCAAAGCATTTTATTAATAACTCTAAGTTGTGAATTTCTTGATTCTTAAAATTATTCTTCTCTATGTGTCTGTGTTTTTGTCTGTAACTATATTTAAATCATGTTTGTTTGAGTACAGCTCAACCTTCAGGACAGTCCTTGGTATAATAGGGGTATGTGAATGAGAAATTGAAAGAAATAGAAAGGAATAATTCAGAGACAGAAAACTTAATACTCAGATGTCCTGACTTCATTACCCCTGGGCTTTTTATACCAAACAAAGGTGAGGGGCACGTACAGACAGGTGTAAACCCTTCTTTAGTTCTCAAACATAAGACACCTGCTACCCACACTTTTGGCCAAAGCATCCTATTATGTAGGCTTGTGGGGTAAAACAAGTTTATGCTCTCTGACCTTGAGTCAAAAAGGAATCAGGCCACATTATGGAGTCTCTGTGGGCCCCTGCAGTTTGTAAGTTAGCATTCTCTTAATTCACATTATAGTTTCATTATTCATGTTTCTGTATTTGTGAATATTTAAGTTTCTCTGGGACTTCTCTTTATCTGTATGTTGTCTCCAGTTTCCCTAACAAGATTTTTTTCCCCTGATGCATAAAGTGTAAACACATGAGAAGACTCCAGGAAACCTTCTGGGAAGTAGATGATAATGAGACCTCAGTTTCGGCATATTTATATACACATTTTCTTAGACCCTTAGACCTCTTCAAACATATTGAATTAATAAGGTGATGTACCCTCAGGTCCTATTTCTGCCACCGACCTGCAGATGTGATGTTGCATAAAAGACACTGTGTTTTGTGTGGCGCAGATAAAGCATATACAAGTGGTTCACAGTGTACTGTGGAGATTTAGTAATCTAAAGATGCCATAGTGCTTTTCAAAATTATCACCCCTATGGAAGAAATAAGAGAGCACTTCATCAATATCCCTATGTTATGAATTCCTTGAATATTAAGAATGTTCTTCTTTATGTGTTCATATTTTCCCTATCATAATAAGTGATCTGTATTTTATTTCTTGATTAATTTTATTTGGCAATTTTTTGGCTTATGCTAGCCTGGTGTTTCAGTTCTCACAGGGGGCTGTAAGTGGATCTGACTCTCAGAATTTATTACCTTATTTTACTGAAACGCAGGTTAGCACTATTTGGTTCACTGGAAAACCTATACATTCCATTTAGCAAAAAAAGAAAATGTCTGCAAAGAAACTTTTAAAATGATTTTATTAATGTTGAATTTCTTTTTTTTCATCAAGCTCACAGCTTTCTTTTGTTGCATATATATATATTCTTAGTAAATACAAAGATTTTTGGGTAAATTTGGATGCTGTGCCTTATAGGTCATGAAAGATTTGAATTTAAAGCTGACTAAAATCTTGATAAATGAAAATAAATAGACTTGTCCTTTATCCATTAGGATGGAAGTGACAATTTTAATGAAAAGAATACAGAGTTATTCTGGTAAGTATTTTCCCCAGAGAAGGCTGTACCTTTGGAAACATAGTAAAGTTTCACAGTGAGCTTATTTATGTATGTGCACATTAATTAATGAATCAAATCTATTCCCCTATCATTCAAAGATACAAATCAAAGTGAAGTTTGAGAGAACATCTACCTCTAAATTAGTGGTCAAACATAGCAATGTTCACATTCTAGAAAATTCTTCAGTGTCTGTGGTCTCTATGTCCTTTATGTACCCTTTATGAGATCTTGCTACGTTTAAAAAATGGAAATTTCAACCTTTGAATATAAGAATCTTCAGCCATTTTTCAAAACTAAAAGCCAGAGATAGGTGTAAATGCTTTTTGTTCTGTCGCTATTTGGTGCTTTCTGGGATGAAGGTGGAAATATCAGATTTTGACACAGTGGGTCCTTCTGCTGAGTGTAGTGTGAGAGTGAACAGACCCTCCTCCACCTAACCTTCCTGCCAATGAAGAGAAAGCTCCAGACCTTTCTAATGTTTTACTTTGCAGAGATTAAAAAATAATCTTTGTTAAACATATTACAACATTGAGACTTGTAAGTTTTCCTGTACAGGAGTTAAATACTGGAGTATATACTCCACTGCTAGTGAGCCATTATATTAAATTTATACCATTCACACAGTCATACTTGCACTATAAATTGAAATTCATTTCCTGTATGATTGGGCCTAGCATTAATACTGTGACATCCCATCAGACTCCTCCCCCATCTTCAGATAACACTCTGGAATGATTAGATTAGTTTTGGGGTGCTGGGATTGTGATGCTGTAGACAGATCTCCTGGGACCTTCTTTGTCATGAATTTCCATAGTTACCCCATGGACTGGAAATGAATATTCCTCAAAGGTTTAAAATATCCTTGTGAGGTTTGGCTTTTTTCTCAGCTGGCTGACCTTAAGCAAATCTGAAAAGCCGTTCCCTGGAGCTGCACAAGTTCCTGACATCATAAAAAATAAAGACTAGATTACAGTCTCTGTGCAGCTACCAGAATGGTGCATGAAATATAATATGATGTAAAAATTACTAGAGTGGAAATATGAAGATATGGTTTTATTCTTATTAAGTACTCATCTATTACTCTAAAGTTCTAGTCAATTGTATGAAGTTTTTCATTTATGATTAGGATAACTGCTACTGAGAAAGCCTGAATAAATATTTTTAATGTACATATGAAATGTGTCCCTTCTCAGGCACCATTGGTGGAACTGTTAGCTGTGAGAATATAGAGTACCTTCAAAGCTCTTTCAAAGGCCAACTTTAATCACTCAGTTGGCATAACCTCTCCATTGGTTGGTATACCCTCTCCATTTGTTGGCAGCCCCTCTCCATTGGTTGGTATACCCTCTCCATTGGTTGGTATACCCTCTCCATTGGTTGGTATACCCTCTCCATTGGTTGGTATACCCTCTCCATTGGTTGGTATGCCCTCTCCATTGGTTGGTATGCCCTCTCCATTGGTTGGTATACCCTCTCCATTGGTTGGTATGCCCTCTCCATTGGTTGGTATATCCTCTCCATTGGTTGGTATACCCTCTCCATTGGTTGGCATACCTTCTCCATTATGGCCTTAAAATGTCATAGACCCCTGTAAAGTAAAACACTTCAATGTTTCCTTCAAGTAAACTCACATTGAAGAGAGTTTTAACAACTTCATAGAGCAAATTAAACAATGGTATTTGATTAATTACCAAAACGTAATACCAAATCAAAGCAGCAATTTGCCACAGTTCTTTGGTGTCTATACAGCCTGTTGAGTAGTTAAAGTGAGCTTACTGGAAAACTTTGAAATTTTAAAACTCATTCTAATATTCAAAAAATACTTTCATAAAAGGTTACTTGTTGGGTGCTGGAGGGATGGCTCAGAGGTTAAGAGCACTGGCTGCTCTTCCATAAGACCTGGGTTCAATTCCCAGCACCCACATGGCACAGCTCACAACTGTCTGTAACTCCAGTTTCAGGGGATCTCACATTCTCACACATACATGCAGGGAAAACACCAATGTACATAAAATAAAAATAAAAAAAGGTTACTTGTTTTGAGACCTATGTCCAAAATCCTAGATATAATTGTTATATCAGAGATAGAATGTTTGTTCACATTAAATCAGAAGAATGTTGAAGGTGGAGATTGATCTTGCTATCTTTTTACCACAGACCATAGAAGAACAGAGTAGAGGGCAGTGGTGTAAATTTGTAATGAATCTCAAACCTATTCCTATTGTGGTGGTAGTCATTGTGGGGTGTGTGTGTGTGTGTTCGTGTGTAGGTGTGCATTAACAAACAAAGGTGAGTTATGGGCTGGTCTTCAGACAGAATGGAGAAATCAAAGCATCAGGGAAAGTATGTTTAGGATGTTGGCCAGAATTCAGAGAACAGACAGAAAAGGAAAACTAATTACTTCCAGTGCAGCCTTTTAACCTTTTCCAAAACAATTCACTAGAAAGGAAAATATAAGTGGTTTCTAATATTTTGTGATGAAGAATGATCACTTAAATAGAGCTGGTAGTTTAGGCTTCTTCTTATTCTATTACTATGGAAAACAGCACTGACTTTAAAAGTATGGGGTTTGCTATTTTTATGATGTATATGGGGAATATTATTCTTCCTCTACTTAATGTAATTTGTGGCTACAAAACTATTCCTTAAAGCAAATAATAAATTCACTATAATAAAAACACCAAATTGCACAATTATTTCTAGCTCCTACTGCCATTATTACTAGGAAGGAGGAGAGAAGGAGGTCTTAGTGGTTTCCTGTTTTTGTTTTTTAGAACATAGGAATGGATTACTAAAGTTGTAGAATTTTTGTTTGTGGAGGCACTGACTATTAAGAAAATATTTGTCAATCCTGGGGATCTAAAATTCAAATTTTGTAATACCATCTGCATATAGGCATGCATAATTTTAGATCCATAGTCTAAATAAACATGAACATAGTAGCCACTGATCATATTTGACCCAGACATAGTTTCATGTCACTAAGTTATTATACTTACTGACAGTAAGGTTTACATTCTTACTTGTCATGTATCATTAGTATTCTTATTTTCCTGTCATTGTTGTAGTCTTAAGTAATATATCTTCTCTCTTAAAGCAATTAGATATTGGAAATAGAGATGAAATTAGCTAAAATGGCACTGTAAAGTAAAAAAGTCCAGCCATTATTAGAGTCTATATTGTTTACATTTTTTCTCATTAGTTAAATTTATTAGTAGGCTTTTACATAGCTTTAGTGTATGTACCCTAATATATTGCTAATTACTTGACTATTCAAAGGGTTTTCCTCTCCTTTTGAAGGATTCGCGCAACTCATGTGTATTAGGTTGCACTGATGTATTTTGATAATATAAGTAAGAATGGCCATGTTTTGCTCCCAAAGAGCATGTCATCTGGTCACACAGATGTAGGTGACTTCATGTGTAGCATTATGATGCAGAATTTTCACATTCTGTGAACATTTGACTAATGTCAGTTGAATAATAAGACTAGAGTTGAAACTGGGGATATACAGTATTGAAGCAAAGATTCTTCTTCTCAAAGGACCCACAGGTATTGTCACTCCTGAATGGGACAAAACAGTCATGATCCCCAGAAACACCTCTGTGGAGCATGATGATAAATTTGGGTTGTCAGCTGGACTGGATTGAGGCTCCCTGCAAAACTGGCTGGAAAGAGAGTACATTTCTAGAGCTGGAGAATGAATATGACTTGATACTTTTAGCCAAATTTATAGTGAGAATCAGGAGCATGGAGAAGTGGAGAGGAAAGATTTCCAAAACATTCGATGTTGCTAGGAAAGAGTTGCTGTAAATACATGGCCATGAGACGGAAGGTAATTACTTCCCATGAAAATGCAGTTTTCTCTGGAATATAGCTTGAAGGTACTTCAGGAATTATCAATGTCACATTACTCACAGACTCTGAAATGGAGAAATGTACATTTTTTCATACACAGTACAGAGCAAAATCCTTTTTATAAAGACAGTTGGGGAGATTCATGTTGTCACATTAAGTAGTGATTAACTTCCTCAAGATCTACTAGTAGGCATAGAAGTTGATGCATCTACTCAGTCAAACCTGGGACACAGCTTGCACCAAAGCAGCCCTGGAATCATACATTCAACGTTGCTTTAAAGATAGCTCGATGACAGAGTTGTGGGGTCTTAGGGGCTTTAGTTACTTTTTTTTCCACAGTATTTCCTAGGGAAACCAGGAAAGCCAGACAGTGGGCTGTAGGGTTTCAATCTGTATACAGGACATATGTGTAGTATTTCGTTTCTGGCCTGGACTTTCTGGCTTAGACCAGAGGTTTGACCAGCAGACTGGCAGTCCAACAGTCCCATAGAGACACATGGACACTTACATTAATTTTATTCTGATTGACCTAGGACTCTGTCATATAATCGTCTAACTCAGCCCATGATTATCTTGTTCAGCCATATGGTTCGATACCTTTTCTCAGAGCATTTCAACTTCTTTCCTCTGTATCTTTCGGCATCTCTGTGGTGTTTCTGCCCTGCTCTGAGATGTTCCCAGAGTTTTCTTAGTCTGGTAAACCCACCTACACTTCCTATCTGCCTCTGGCCAGTCAGTTCTTTATTAAACTAGTAGAGGGGACAATTATGTAAAAACATAATCTCACTACACATATACACAGTGAGGCTGAGATCATGTGCACAGAGCTGTACTGGGGACCCTAAGTAGATAAGTCATTGGCAACAAGCAGGGCTTCCTGTGGGATAGTAGGCAACATACAAAGCTTACCTGTGATTGACATGTGGGCTGAAATCAGTAAAACAGAGTTGCCCCAGTCCTTGGAAGTCCGTATCCTTCCACAGTGTGTCTTAGGTGTTAGACACGGGTGCTTAGAACATAACATTTGTGCTGCTGGTTTTGCTATTGTGTTGTCTGACCCTGGTTACTATTCTCTCATGGTCTCTATTAGTAGGTTTGGAGATGAAATGCTCACTCTGCTATTCCATTCTGACCCGGAAGAATGTAACTTGCTTTCTTGTTGTTGTTCCTGTTGTTTTGTTTTGTTTAAATAGAGGTTGAGTCCCAGAGGAAAGTCACTTCTTGAGCTTTTGAACAAAGCTTAAACCTTTACAATGTTAGTGCTTGAAGACGAAGTAAATCATGTGCACTGTAAAGTAGACCTAGCCATGTATAGGACATGGGTGGATTGCTATAGTGAGGAGTGGAAACATCTTCTAATCTTACAGGCTTCTGAGATGGGCTCTCTGCAAAGCACTTTGGAAAATCATAGAGCTTAAAGTTATCTTTCCTTTGAAAATAAAATTTAAACACACACACACAATTTTTATGATATTTGTTTAGGGGTGTGTGAGTATATATGGTGAGTGTGTGTGTGTGTGTGTGTGTGTGTGTGTGTGTGTGTGTGTGTGTGGTGTGAGAGATTATGTGGTCACGTGGAGGTTAGAGCACAGTTTTCCTGGGGTTGGCTTCTGTCTACCATGGGAGTTTTTGGAGTCTAACTTAGGTCTTCAGGCTTGGAGGCAACAGCAGCTGAGCTGTCACACTGGCCCTTGAAGTGATTAGGGAGGGGCTGTGGCCCTCAGAACTTTTCTCTGTCTTTGTTGTTGTTGGTCCTGAAGAAGTGGCCTTGCTTCACTGATACTGTGCTCCCCAGCCTCATCAGTTGTGCTTCCTGACCTGGAAGCCAGATGTAGACCTCATCCCTCTACAAGTTGATCTCATCAGCTATTTTTGGTAGTGATGGAAGCCTAACTGGCAAACATTGGTTACCTTTTTTAGGAGTTATGTACAGCTACTAACTGAAATGGAGAATGTGAGAGAGACTTGTGGATTTAAAAAGCAACAAATTTGTGACCTCAAGCGGAAATTCTGTATCAGAAAGACATGATATGTTCTTATCTGTACATTTTTTAGTAGTATATATGTTATATATTTAACTACATGTTAAAGAATGTTGGATTTACCTGAAAATGGCAGAGAACTAGAGAGGTCATTTAAATTGGTTATACCGAGTTTACAAAAGTATTTACTCTGGGAACAAAAACTGTAGAGGGCTAAGGTCAAAAGCAAGGACAATGCTTGGCCAGCAGAACGTTTACCAGAAACCAGCATTGCATTCAATGAGCATTTATTTAGCACAGAGGTTGCCCTCAGTGCTCACAGCTGGCTCCTGGTTTCATGGCCATAGCATGGTGACTGCTTTAACCTGTAGCCCATGTTTGTGCAAAAGCCCTTGGGCACTTTAGACATTTTTCAACCCCAGCAACATCATTTGTAAAGTTTTCTTTCGATATTTTGTTACTGATAGTAGTCTGCTTAGAAGCATCCACAGTTTGACAGAATATAGGTCCACTGTGTAATTGTAAATGCATTATGTTATGATGCAACTTTATCTTACATTGGCAGTGATTGGTTCATTATAAAGTAGAACTTAAAATCTTCAGTTTCAAAACCAGGAACAATTCAAAGATGACCATAAGCCATACTTCCAGTGACAACATGAGATGTGTGCCTACATAACAGTCTAGAACACAAACAACTTGAATCTTCTCAATACGAACTCATTATATGGTAAAGTATTCAACACTTCTAACTTTTAATTTCTAAACAATTAAAGAAGATAGTTTGTGCTTCATCTAACATGCAATATGGTAGAGGGGATAGTATCAGATCATATACGAGAGAATATGTGAAAAATATTATCATATAACTATAAAAATTATAACCATAAGTATTGCTTATGGCCTCCTAACTTTTTCCTAGGTCTGTTGCCCAGCTATACAGCTATGGTTGCTAATGTGCTGTATGGCTTGCTAACTCAGTGTCTGGTTTACTTTAACAGGAAAAAGCATCTAGAATAAGGTACAGCAAAGTACTGAGCAATGTTGAATACATACTGAGGTAAATTCTGGCAGTGATCTCATTTTGGTGTTAGCAGTCTTAGAGCGATCTGACAGTACTCACATTATCTTATGGTTAGTGATTGTCTCAGCTCACACCGAGCTTTGAAGTCAGAAAAAAATACCATTAGGAGATAAAAACACCCAATGAAGTTATAAGTTGTTCAACATTTAAATTTTAAATAAAATCATATTTAAATAAGTAAAATTTGAAGCAACCTAGTCTCACTTGATAACTCAAATGGGTAAAGTCACAGAGGATGGGAGAAAACCAGGACCAACACAAGAGACAAGATGGAAGTCTCCATCCTTGTCCTGTGTTGAAGCCCTTCCCCTACCATTTGTGTGTGTATTTTACTGGGAAACATGAACTTCTGTCATCAGTAAAATTCACTGAGCTGCTTTAAGAAGTGATTAGATTATAATTTTTTGTTTACTTTCTGTCTTTACCATAATTGAAAAATCTCTAGTGGTGAGTCGCCAAAGTGGAGGAAGTTTTAGATTATAAAACACGTTTTTCCTAGTTTTATGTTTTAACATTATTTTTCTTTGTTACATAAAGTGCTTCTAGATGAGAAAAAATACTTTAAAATATACTCATTATAAATACTTTCTTGAGTTAATACAATATGTTTATTATTTTATTTTAGCTTATTTGTCAGGAATAGTATGGAATTTATGAGAAGACCATTTTTTATTTATAATTGAATCAAAATACTTAGTTAGCTATGTAAATGGATACAACCACTAAGGGAACAGATTTTCTTGAGCAAGTTTATTCTAATTGGTTTATTTTTTAATTTTCTTTTCAACATAAAAACTTAAAAGTTAGAAGAATATTATGTTAGTAGATGGTAAACTATTAGGTATTAGGTTGCTTAAATTTCTGAGTATAATTAAGTCAGTGAAGAAAATTCTTTTTTTTTCTGACATACAATTAGTTAGGGAAGAGGTTACATTATGAATGCCACATTTAAACTAAGAGAAAAAGCATTATCACACAGAGTGTGTTTTTTGTGAATGTCAAGTGCAACTTGTTGAAGGTTCATTGAAAACAAAGTAGGCAAGAGGCCCAACGCATCCAGCAGTGAAGTACAGACTCCACAGTGGACTATTGATTGCCACTGTTTTGAAGGCTGCTGGCTGCTGGCTAGCTCTCTGTTTACTGCTGGAGAGCAATGAGCCTGCACTGCAGTGAAATAGAATGGATCCAATGTCTGTGTAGAGTTTAACATTTGCCTGGGAAGCTGGGTTTGGGTTTCACAGTTACAATATTAGTTTCTTAAGAGATGGCTTCTTGCCTTTGTATCATTTTCTCCTGCTCCCTCTCCCCTTTCCCCTACCTCTCAAGTCCCAAGTAACCCAGGCTGGCCTTGAACTTTCTAGGTAACTGCAGGAGATTTTGAGCTCCAGAACTTAATTCTCTTGATTCACAAAATTGTTTTCATTTTGCTCTGTGAATAAGATTGTCATCAACTGTATATCTTTTATTTCTGTTCACTTCTTTGCCTTTCACACAGCCATGCAGAGGAAAAATAGATCTCATTCGGTTGCACCTGCATAGTGGAGGTTCTGTCTGGAGTCCGTAAGGCAGAGGAGAGGCATGGGCTGGGGAAATGGCAGTTTTTACAGTACAGAGTCTTCCTGGGGCTCATGTCAGGTATGCCCCTAGGAATTCAACAAGGCCATTCACACCCCTTACATCATGCTCACCTAACTCTGCTATTACTCACTGTTCAAACACAGTCTACACACCGGAAGTCTTAGCTTGGTGGTTTCTGGAATTTTAAGCAAGTGCTGGGGTGAAAAATAAAAAAAATTAAAAAATAAAAAACCAAATAAACAAAAACCCCCACATTTTATTAAGGAATCTGAACAATAAACAAATAAAGAAAACATGATTCCATGAGAATTTAAAATAAGAAGTTACCAGGAGATTTTTTAACATTAAAATATTGTGCTTTGAAGCAGCCATGCATCCTCCATTGAAAGCTCACTGACTTTCAATGCTGGATGACATGTGGAAAGCACTGAATGCTGTGCTATACAGGCCACCATGGGGCAGCTGGCTTAGATCCACCTCATGCCTGATGTGGATTATTTCCTCCAGGAGATGAACATCATCAGCTTTTTATCTGCAGAAAGAAGAGTTGACTTTGCCAATTACACCATAGAGAATATTTGTGCAAAATGCCTAGTTCTTTATATAGCTCTCAATTCCATCTGTTTTATAATTTTAATTAAAAAAAGAAGGAAGAAGATTTAAGCATCCCCTTGTTAGACATTAGTTTTCATCTCTTAGTTGTCTATTTAGCCTTGGGAGTGTGTTTTGTAATTTCCTTATTTTTAAGTTTCACCTCAGGTCACTAGGTTAGTTGAACTGAGACTGGAGATGCTTTTATTGCTGGCCAAGACATAGACTGCCGTTGACAGAGCCTACATTGTAGATAATAATGACTTTAATAATAGTTCTCGCTAGCTATAATATTAAATAGCAATTTATTGAAAGTAAAAGTTTGAAAGGCATCCAGAAGCAACAGGGATATATGTATTTTAAGAAACATAATCAGGAAGAAGCTAATGTATGGGGTAAAGCAGTGTCCTTGAAAACCATTTTGCTTTTTTAAGTCAATAGTATTATGTTCCTAAATATTACCTTTCTTTAACACTACATTTTCGAGGATTGATTAACACTTTTCTGTGAATCTGTTACCTGGTTTGCCTAAAAAGAAAAATATAGCTACTTATGGCCCCCTTGTGGTCAAACAATATAAAGTTCTCAAACTTGGTGATCAGAGTGTCATGAATAATCTTCCTGAAAATTCTAAGGCCATGACCTCACTGTTCTAAAATATTCTAATATTACAAATTCCAGTTCATTGAACAATAGCAAATATTTCAGCACCCAATATTTTGTGTCAATTTATCTTTGCTAAGGTATTATAAATTCCTGGATAACTAGTTACATTTGGTACCCAGCCCTGAGACATTTAATGACAAAATATCAGTAAAGTAGCCCAGAAGCATGTTTTATGATGTTGCATCTTATTTACATATAATGCTTAAAGCCTACTTAGATATATATTGGAACATCTAATATCATAGATATGTATGGCTTTGTTGTAAAATCAATGTTTTTGTTGAAGTATTTATTTCCTAGCACATATATTTTATTCTCCAACAGTGAAGCACTAACAACCATTTTATAGAAATATTATTGAATATAAAATTACTATTTTTTCAGAGTGTTGTTAGGTTTTACAAATACATAAAGAAGCAGCTATGGGGAGGTATATATTTGAATATGTATTTATTTAATAATTCATTACAAGAAGGAGGTTATAGCGAGGTCAGTCAATTCATAGTAGGTTCCAGCTTACTAGGAATAAGAAACTCTTGTGTGAATCTACAAAGAGGGATGGTTGCAGATAACAAAACCACACTAGTGGAGTTAACAACACAAGGCTCAGGAATTAAATATTTCCACTGTGAACATAACTGTTTTAGGAGAAAAATTATTAACCTGTCTTAAACATTACATGTATACTGGTAAATTGAAACATCACATGAAAACCTTTAAGTATGTATACTTTTTGTTTTTAATATATCTGCTAAATAAATTAAATTTAAAAATAAGATATAAATGTTATTATGGGACAACACGAAATCCTTATGGGGTTGTCAGTTATGTTAAGGATTTAAAGTCATATTTGTAGACAAAAAATGTTAAACGTAAAGGATTTTATCTTATTTTAGCTGAACAACCTTATTTAGTCTGGAAATATTGTCAGCATTTGGGTTAGTTGCTCTTTAAAGTAACATGTGAAAAGTTATATAATATTGTTTTATGTATAAACCTTTCTACTTAAAATACGAAAACAGATGGTAGGGAGCTAAACAGGAATAAATCCTGTATGCAAATAGGACAGCTCTGTGTGAGTTGTTGCAGCTCTCACACTCTTGGTTCTGATGTTGGAGGACTGGAGACAGGCAGATTTTCATGAGGACTGTGTGCCACTGAGGCCTTCAGGCTGTTTGGCTGGAACAATCCAGTTCTCATCAGATCCACTTTACCTGATCTCATGGGACAAGCTTCTGTTTTCAGGGAGAACCAAACAGAACATAATTGAACACTCCAATAAAGGTCACAAAGGATTCATCACCACTTTGCAAGATTCAAAAATTTCTGCACTAATCTCCCATATTAGAAGTAAAAGCACCAAGAGTGTTTTTTGGAATACTGGCAATGTCAGTATTTTTTTTTCCTTTTTCCTTTCATTTTTGATTTGAGTACATATGGCAAGTACATTTACCTTGGTAATATTTTTTGAGACATGGTTTCTTTGTGTAGTTGTGGATGTCCTGGAAATTGCCTTATAGACCACGCTGGCCTGGGACTCAAGATATTAGCTTCCCTCTGCCTCTTGAGGCTGGAATTAAAGGTGTGCACCACCACCCCAGAAAATATGTATTTTGAACACCTATAGACCAAGTTTCATGTTGTGAAACTGTTTATGTATGAAGAATGAAACTATGTTCTCTAAAATGAAGTTTTATATAGAAATCACTTTAGGGTTATATACCTATATCTATATATATCTTTCACTTAAAATTTTAAGTTCTGTAAAGTGCTTCTCTATAATTAGCTCAAATTGCAGAAGAAAGAAGTTACTTGTCAATAGTCTATTAATTGCTACCATGTATTAAGGAGTTAGCTGCCTGCTTTAAAATATTTAGACACTTTTATTTTTAAAATCTCTGTGTAATCTGTGAGTGAAAAAAAAAGAAAATTCCCACATGTTGAATTCAACATGTAAGAAATAAGGAAAATTTACAATGAAGGTATTATATTTTTTTATATGGAGATATTCTTTTACAATACATATTTACATCTAAAAGTTAATATTTTACATGTATTTTATCAACCATCATATAAATATTATATTTTATACATTTAATATTAATGACTTAAGATTCAAAGTGATAAGCTTTTCCTTAGTGGCAATTGCTTCTCTAATCTAATATTTTGTTAAATAATTTCCAACAAATTTCTTCATTAAATTCACCAAAGATTAAAACTTTATCATTTTATTTTCACTTGTAGAAGAAATACTTCTGGTATTGTTTTGGTTTTAGCCTAGTCTTTAACTGATGAGCCTTCTGTAGGAATCCATGTCCTACACTGCCTGGATGGCAGGAAACTGAAGATAAGATAGCCCAGATAATTAGGATCAATGCCTTGTCTAGTCATCATCACACAGTCTTTGTGTGGAAGAAGACTGGAGCTGGCACAGATTCTCACACTAGATACTGTGAGGAGTCAAAATTGGAGGTGTAAGGTATATATTTTCATGTATATTAGCTGTTAAATTAATGATAGCTAAGATACAATCCATAGAAAACCAGAGGTTAGGTGCAGAGCAGATTAGTGGGAAAATACTATAGATAATTATGGATGGAAATGGGAAGAGAACGTACAGAATACAGGGACGAATAGCTAATTCTAGGCATCATTTGAGAGATATTATGGAAACCATCTTTTAAAAATTTATTAATTACTGTATTATTAATTGGACTCAAAATATCAAACATTATTGTCTTAGTACTGTGTTTGCTTTCCAGAATCCAGACCTGTTATTAAAACCTTCTGATATGCTAGAATTAGAGCATAATTTCTCATTTGTGCGATATATATATGCTGAATTAGAAAATATGTTAAAGAGTAAAACTAAAAGTATACTTATGCAGAAATAAATAATAAGTATCTGTATCTTTGTATGTTTCTTTTATCCTGCACATAGGGCTTTATAAATTCATATATTTTTCATAATATTCTTGTTGTAAACACAATAAAAATGGTCATTTTAATGCTTGAAAAATTTATTACATATTTAATTTTTATAGAGAAAATATTCTTGTTTAAATATCATAACAAAGACTTTGTAATAAATCACTCTGAAAACGTTTTCCATACTCCAAGAATATTGTAAGATACAGAATCTCTAACATATTTACTGGACAAAGTAAGATTTGATCATGAATAAAGTGCAAAACTTTAGCACTAAAAAAAAAAGAAAGAAAACAAAGGTGGAAAAGAAGCTAAGAGGTGGAGATATGGACTGGTCTGGAAAAGAAGCTAAGAGGTGGAGATATGGACTGGTCTGGAAAAGAAGCTAAGAGGTGGAGATATGGACTGGTCTGGAAAAGAAGCTAAGAGGTGGAGATATGGACTGGTCTGGAAAAGAAGCTAAGAGGTGGAGATATGG
>PVIH01023721.1:0-24238 GCA_004025045.1 Sigmodon hispidus | reverse complement strand
TGTTAGTGTGTGACGTTTTATAGGAGAGTTGAGACCATTGATATTAAGGGAAATTAGTGACCATTGATTCATATTTCCTGCCATTTTTGGTGGCAACTTGTTTGTATTTCCTTTCTCTAGGGTATTCTTCTGTGGACTTATTGATTGTTTGTGATTTTGTGGGTGTATCTGAGGTCCTTAGGTTGGAGTTTTCCCTCTAATACTCTCTGTAGTGATGGGTTGGTAGATAAATATTCTTTCAGTCTGACTTTGTCCTGAAATACCTTGTTTACTCCATCTATGGTGATTGATAATTTTGCAGAGTATAGTAGTCTAGTTTGGCAGCCATGCTGTTTTAGTGTCTGTATAACTTCTGACCAAGCCCTTCTGGCTTTCATTGTTTCCATTGTATAGTCAGGCATTATTCTGATGGGTCTGCCTTTATATGTGAGTTGGCCCTTTTCTTTTGCAGCTCTTAAAATTTTTTCTTTGTTCTGTATGTTTTGTGGCTTGATTATAATGTGACGCACTGACTTTTTTTGGGATCATATATATTTGGTGTTCTGTAAGCTTCTTGTATCTTTATAGGCATTTCCTTGTTCAGTTTAGGGAAGTTTTCTTCTATGATTTTATTGAAAACATTATCTGTGCCTTTGAGCTGGTATTCTTCTCCTTCTTCTATTCCTATTATTCTCAAATTAGGTCTTTTCATGGTGTCCCAGATTTTCTGAACATTTTGAGTTATGGCTTTTTAGTTTTACTATTTTCTTTGACTGATATATCTATTTGAGCTACTGAGTCTTCCACTTTAGAGATTCTATCTTCCATCTCTTGAACTCTGTTTGTTATGCTTGTATCTGTAGTTCCAGCTTTTTTCTTCAGGTTTTCTATTTCCATCTTTGCCTCATTTTGCGCCTTTTTTATTGCTTCTATTTCAGCTTTTAGTTCCTGGCATGTTTCTTTCATAGATTTGTTCATCTCTTCCAATTTTTTGTTTGTGTTTTCTTCTATTTCTTTAAGGCTTTTTTTCGTATCTTCTTTGAGAGCTTTGATAATCATCAAAAAGGAATTTTTGGTGTTTCTTCCTTCTGTTTCCTCTTCATTGCTCAGTCAGGTCTTGTATTTGTGAGATTGCTACTCTCTTTTGGAGTTACCATGTTGTCCTTTGTATTATTATGTAATTTTTTGCACTGACGTTTTCCCATGGCTTCCGTGGTTCACGATTAGATGGCTCCTGGTCAGTTTTGGCACTCGGATTTGTGTGCTTCCTGTCACCCCTCTGGTCAGGGTCTGAGTCTGTCCTTCAGAGATCCCTGCAGATGTTGGCTTGCTCAGTTCGTGGTGGCAGTGAGTAGCCTTGCAGCTTCCCTCAGCAGGAGCTGCGGGTCTGGTGACCTGCAGAATTTATCCACCCCTGCTCCAGAGTGTGCTGGGACTCTGCAGACAGCACTTGGTCCCGGGAGTGGAACCGGAAGCTATGGGCAATATTTGTATTTTTGAGTATGGCTTATTTTGCCTTATATGATGATGATCTCTGTTTTCATTTTCCAAGAATTCACACAATTTCATTGTTCTTTATAGCAGAATAACACTCCATTGTACATATAGGTAATATTTTTATAGAATCATCCATTAAGCAGAAATGAATATGTAGTAGATTAGCTTAAAGTATTATGTAGCCTTAGATCTGAGACAACTTTGATATTTTTCCTACCGCTGCCTTATTGTGACTCAAAAGTCATAATGAGTAAACAACTCTGTAAGTATATTACAATCCATTAAATAAAAAAAAAATGAGTGAATACCCAGACAGTGGTGGCACATACCTTTAATTGTAGTACTTAGGAGGCAGAGACATATCTGTTCAAGCCCAGCCAGGTCTACAGAACTAGTTTCAGGACAAGCTCCAAATACACGCAGAAAAAGTCTACCTCCAAAAACAAAACAAAAAACAAAGGGGGAGTGAATTTTACAGAAGAAAAAAAAATCACACATTTTTGTACAAAAAAATTAAATTACATATAGGGTTAGACATCCAGGGTGAAGTTCAGTGTTGTAAAAGGATAATCTATTAATGAGACAAATACATAGGCCAAACCAACTGAAAGAAAAATCAAGAGTTTGAAAACAGTTCTTCTTCAAAATTCCGAAACATACAAAAGAATACTTTTTATCTTAAAGGAATAAAATACTATACATAGGTATTATGCTGTGGTTCATACAGAACTTTACTATTGAGGGTAGAGGTTAGCCTCTAAAACCATAATGTATTTATTTGAGGACAGGATAATAAGATATACAAGCCACATTTCTCTGTGTTGGTTTATGAAGCTATAGATAAGGCAATGACTCAGGTAGTATTGCAATAAATTTGGAGACTCTGTATGAATGCATTGTACATTAATGTGTAGAATTATTTTCTTAACAAGGGTATGTCTCAAGGCCTCCGATTGATCTCTGAAACTTTATATATTACCAAATACTGTTCATATTATAGTTTGTCTTATAAATATACATATGTATATATATACTATCACAAAGTTTAGTTTATAAATACAGTAAGACATGCATAATAATTTTCAAAAATAAGATGGACTAGATATACCAATATATTGTATAAATTGTAAGCATAATTACTTTTATGTTACTTTTTGAATCATACGTAAAATAAAGATAAATGAACATGAAGACTTAGAAATTGTAAGAATATGATAACTGAAATGGGCAAGTGACTAATGGAAGACAGTGTAGGTCATAGGATACACTAGACAAAGAAATGATTTGTGTCCTGAAAGAGATTGTAAAATTTTATCAGATTGCTCAGAATAATGTGTAATTTCAGACGAGTTATTTCTGTAACTTTCAGTTTATTATCATTGCACTATAGATATCAATAAGTGATTAAAACCATAGAAAATTAAAGCATAAATCTGAGTAAAACCACTCTACTAGAAACACACACATACATATATACACACACACAAACACACACACACATATGTAAACAAACATGTATTGTCTTTGTATGGAAAGGGACAAAAAAGCAACACCTATAACAATGAGCACACCTAGTGCCAATACTATTATCACACAAGAAACTTGCATCATATCATACTATATGGTATCTCATTATGTCATACTCAGTACTGTTATCCTTAGAGAGAACTTACTATAATTTACAAAACAGCTTGTTGTTAAACTATAACAAAAAATATGCAAGAAAAAACTAGAGCATCTCTTATCAACGATCATGGATATTTTTTCTATATAAATTTCACCATAATGAGAGGGAAGTATGCAAAAGTGTTATGGAAGATAATTGAGTAAGTTTCCATAGCCAAAGATAGGATAACCTAAGAATCCCATTTAAACTGTATTGCTTTATAATACAAGTTTTTTAAAAATAAAAATAAAAAACAACAACAACAACAGGGATTATTGAGTTGTAGTGACACAAAGAAATAGCCAAATAAATAGAGAAGAGAGAAGCATCTTATCCAAAATAATTAAAGATATTTTAAATTACTTTGCCAAAGTAAATAAAGACCTAATACCCCACTAACCAAGTGGAGGCTGTCCTGATGACTGCTTCTAAAGACTACAAAATAAAAAAGTGTGGGCTGTACTGAATGACTGCTCTAAAGACTATGGTATGGAAAATGAGTAAACAGAAATTTTACAGTGTGTAATTCTCACAAAGCTTAGTTCCTGCTAGTGGACAACATTATTAATGATAATGAATGGTAAGTCATATAGGTCCTATGTGACAATAAGATATAATATGAATACCATTTTACAAGAGTCACCTTACCTCAGCCCACTACCCCAAGTGAAAACCTGAGAAAGTGTCATAACAATTTTAATTGAGAAACAGTCTAAAATATTTGATTAGTTTCACAAGCTTTCAAGGTCATCAAAATAAAGAAAGTCTGAGAAACTGACACTGGTATGAGAAAATAAAGGATCCATGACTATAAATGTAGTATGCTATTCTGAAAGGGATTCTGGATAAGAGAGGGAGACTATGGAAAGCCTGAAGAAATATGGTTGAAATATGACAGCTAATAACAGTGCCTTAATACTAGTTCATTAACTTTTATCTACCCATAACAGAAACTAGGCAATAACAATAGAAGTCTCTGGTTTTGTATTGTACAAAGGCATGCTCTACTATCATTTAAAGAATTCTACATTTCTAAACTTCTTCTAAAACAAACAAGGTTATTAACATATAAACTCATATTACTGTCATTAAATAGTGTTGAAGGAGGATTATATTATATACAGACATGTACTTTGTCTCTAACTCTTCTAATATCACAATATGAAAAAGGAAAGCAGATCCAAACAATATTTTAAAAGAAAATGAACTACCAATGATCTGTATTTAAAATAAATTCTGGTGAATATATGCATAAAATTTTACTGTTCAAATATTGGTGCTATCTACTATGCTGGCTTACTGTGACATAGCTGAACATGATATTTATGAAGCTCATGTTCTTTACTTAGCTATTGCAGAATTAAGAAACTAAATTAGATATGTAGCTCACCTTTACATCCAGTAATTTTATATCTTAAATTTTTTAATATCTTCACAAAGCTATTAACTGCTAAAGTTCATTTTCTAGTTGATAAATTAACAGATAACATTTATTAAAAGCATCTCTAACACTCTAATTAGAATATTTTTAAACTTTTAAAACTGGATATTATATAGAGCCCAGAAGACATTCTCAGTCTTATTTCCCTGACTTCACTATAAAAGATCTATTTAGCTCTTAGCTAATAGTTAGACTAGATATGGCTAAACGTGTAAAACTTTCCCCCTGAACTGTGCTGAACAGAGAACCTTCTATTTTATGTTTCTTGAGTTGCTGCATTTATTTAAATAAAAATGTTACCAAGCCAAGGAAAACACCAGTTTAGTAAAGCCGAGTTCCAAAAGGGAAAAAAAAAAAAGTACCATGAGCCAGTCCTACACATACAAAATGAAAGGGGCCTGGTACACTCTGATCTTATTTTCTCTTTACTTAACTACTAATTAGGAGTGGTGACTGTAAGACAAAACCTAAAACTATGTGCTGGAGACACTGGAGATTTCAATTCTGTTATTCTAGGAAGAAATACACTCAAAATAACCCATTTCTTTTTCTTTCTATCTTTTTTCTTTCTTTTTTTCTTACTTTCTTTCTTTTATTTATTTATCTATGTATCCCCTTGAATCCCCTTCTCTCCTCCCAACCTCACCCAGTCAGTCTTCAGCCACTCCCCCTCCCCAACCCCCAGCCCCTCCAGCAAAAGGGAAAGATGTCCCAAGGTGTGTCAGCTCAGCGTGGTGCATTCAATCTCAGCAGGCATGAATATATTTGATTTTCCTCATAAACCTACTTTTCAGACTTATTTGTAAATATCAAATGTCAACTCCATCCTTTCATGATACCATGATAAATACTAAGCACTATCTAACTTTTTAAAGATTATAACATCTTTGAGGACAAACACTTATAAAACTTGATAAGGACCATATACTTTCTTCTTTTAGTATTTAGAAGCTACGATGAAAAATCTCTTCCCATCACACTGTAATTGTTTTCTAAATGTCTCCCATTTTAGACAAGATGATCTAATCCAAGGACTTGTTAAACTGATTCCCTACCTACATCCAAATAGTAACTGACCCAAAGTTATATAATACAGTCCCCACATGAGAAAATTCATGATATCAAATAATATGTTATTATCCACAGAGAAACAGAGGTCATTTTCCTTTCATTTCATCACAATGCCGAAATATAAAAAGAGCATAATTTTATAAATTTACTAAGCTGTCAAAAGCACTTTACAATTATTATTAGGACCAATGAGATGTTAAGAAGATCTAGTCAGTCAGTGCATCATGGGTTTCAAGAATATAGAAGTTCTTTGTGGGTATTTTTGACTTGGGACATCTCTTCCAAATAAATTTGTCTATGTGCCCATCTGTCTCTGTGTGTGTCTGTCTGTCTGTCTCTGTGTGTGTGTCTTTCTCTGTCTGTGTGTGTGAATGTGAGTGTAGGTGTGTGTTTGCATGTGTCTACTTGTGCATGTTATATATTTATAATGTGCCCATGTGTTATAAATGAATAAAACACCGATTAATATGCATGTGTAAGTACACATTCTTTCATGTGTACAGAGGTCAGATGTGTATATAAGATGATCTGCTACATAACTGTCTATTTTATGCCTTGGATATTAAATCTTTCACTAAACCTGGAGATATGGTGGTAGCTAGGAAATTCCATCTGTCATCTTGTCTTGAATACTTACACAGTCCTGAGGTTGCCCCATGCATGGCTATACTCCACTTTTTTATGTATGCCCAGGGATTTGAATTCAGGTCCATAGTTTCTAAAGATCAGCTCCTTAGAAATATTATGCACTAAAGTATACATGACACAAAAGTTGTATTGGCTGGCTTGTATCATCTAGAGCTGGAGTGCTTTTCCAAGCTCATTCAGATTGTTGTCAACTTTCTTTTTTTGTTGTTTTTGTTGCTATATTAGGTGTTTACATTTCCTCTCTGACAGCTAGGAGCAAAAGCAAATTCCTACATGCCCTCAAGTCTCACCTTCTCCTTACAAAATGTTTTGCTATTTTTCTGTAGAATGCAGCAAGAAAAGCATCACCTTGGAAGCAGAAAGCAGCCTTCAGTCTACATCAAGACTCCTGACAATGTGATATTTGACTTCTCACCCTCCATAACTGTTAAAAATGCTTTACTTTTTATAAATCACCCAGTCTGTTGTAGCAGCACAAAGACAGAAGCCCTCTCTGAAAAGATACTAATATTTAAATTAGAGAGCCATCATGTGAATGAGTATAGTTTTTACAAGTAATGAAAAACCTATGAGGTAGTGATGATGTGTTTGCAGAATTGAAAGCACAGAACTAGTAACACCACTGGCATCAAGAAAAGTGGTAGCAGACCTACAGTATCTGTTTCTTCTGGGAAAATCAATTACCAGGAAATATGTTTTGTGATGGATTCAAATCATGTGTTGGCACTCACTATCATTAGCCACAGAAGATATGTATGGCACTAGATTCATAAGGTGGTGTGTAGATTTTTCTGAGATCTCCAAAAGATCATTTGGTAAGTAAAAATACATATCTACAGATTGGTATGATTTCCATCTTTATACTATACATTTTCCTGCTGTAATATCTCCTTTGCGTTGGGCTCTGAGCAGACTTAAGGCAATTCCAACAGATTTTTTCATAATGTTAGGCCACATATGAAAAGGAGGGTTACATTAATACTTTAATCTCAGTGAAAATGGAATTTTTCATGCAATAGCTAACAGGGTCCAACAAAGCACAAAGCCTGACCTTACTTTCTCATTTAATTTCATGTAGCCTACGCTTTCCTTATACTCCCTCTATAGCTAACAATGACCATGAACTCTAGGTCCCTCTTTCCAAAATCTGCAATTATAAGCATACACTACTACACCTGACTTTATATGTTACTGAAGCTAAAACTCAGGGTATTACACATGCTGAGCAAACACTTTATCAACTGTCTATATCAATAGCCTTTAGATTGATTTTTTTTAATGTTTAGATCATTTACACATGAATCAGAAAACTGTGAGTCTCTATGTCCATCAAGCTATAAACTAAACTCATCAAGTTCTGTTTACACCCTGTTTTTGAACCTATCATTGTGATCTATCGTCATCAGTGGGACTCAGAGCACTTTCAAAAGAATATTCAAATTCATACTTACAAGGTGAATTACTAATCTTCACTTCTATATGTGACATTGACAATGTTGATCTTTAATTACTTTTTTGTAATTGAAAATAGGCTATATTGGAGATCTGGTTGGTGAAGACAAGACTGGTAAAAATATAATTTGATGAAATTAGGATAGAGTACATATTTAAGAAAGGAAACTCTGACACTATTTTCTGGTCTTTTCCACTTTCTAGTAGAGCGATGATGAAGTTATTTAGGCTAGCTTTATCTTAATTCCTTCACTTGCAAAATAAAAAAATATAACATAAATGTCATATGATTATTAGGATACATAACTACAGTTCTCACATATAATCCTATATGCAACACACACATACATATGTATTTTCCATACAAGTTGAACATATATATAGACATCTATATTATGTAACATTATGTATATACATATATGCAAATTCTTAATCACTAATTATCAATATATGTCCATTTGTCACCTATATTGTTCTCAGTTTATATATGTTTTCAAATTTAGAAAGTGGTAGCAATTTTAGGTGTTATCACAAACATATGTGTCTAAGTGAGAGATACTATATTAAAAGATAAAGCGTGTTAATTCATAAAAATTAGGTGTGTCCAAATGCATATATGGTGCTCCAAAAACTTCCGAAACATTTACTATTCCAATCTTTAAAAGAAAGTCATTTTTTTCTTTAACAAACTAATTTTATTTCATAGGTTCTACTAAGGAGGTATAGATTATTATTTTAATACATAATATATATTGTATTTATTTGCTAGTAGACTTTAAATAAATTATTTCTTTTCATGTGGAAAGCATTTCACATTATAACTTTCTTACCCATTTTAATATGTGATAAAGCTGAAAATGAGGAGGTGTACAACTGATGTCAGATAATCACAGGAAAATGAGTAACAGAGGTAATCAAATCTTTTATCTTGTGGCCTTTATACTATTGAACATTTTTCTCCTCTTCCAGAGAGTGGGGCAACCAATCCATCTATGGAAATCAGTGTGACTATTCCTCAGAAAGATAGAGATTGATTTACCTAAAGATCAAGCTGTGCACTTTTGGGCATAACCCCAAAGGATGCTTTATTCTACTGCAGTTATATTTGCTCAAATATATTCATTGCTGCTGTATTCATAGTACACAGCATATGAAACAATCTTGAAGTTCCTCAACAGATGAATGGATAAATACATTGCTGTACATTTATACAATCAACTATTATGAAGTGGTTAAAAATAATAAACTCGAGCTGGAGAGATGGCTCAGAGGTTAAGAGCACTGACTGTTCTTCCGGAGGTCCTGAGTTCAATTCCCAGCATCCACATGGCAGCTAACAACTGTCTGTAATTCTAAGATCTGACACCCTTACACAGTTATACATGCAGGCAAAACACCAATTCAAATAAAATAAAAAAAATATTTTTTTAAAAAATAATAAACTCTACAGGTAAATGTATGGAACTAGAAGAAATCATCCTGAGAAAGGTATCCTATCTCCAAATAGATAAATATGGTATATATTAACTTACATGTAAATATTTGCTGTTAGCCAATATGGTATTGCTATTTACCATTTAATTTAATTTAATTTAATTTATTTCACTTATTCATGTATATTTGCTGTTCAATGCTAGGGGAGCTACAATCAATACAATCACAGAGGATAAAAATAGAATAAATGAAGGGAAAGTAGAATAGATAATTAAGGATGAATGGAAGTGGGTAATTGTAATGAAAAGATCAAATGGGGAAGGGAATAAAAGAAGGAGGAGACACAGGAGAGAATACAAGAAAAGATAGCAAATAATAAGGTCCCTTTGAAGAAAACCTAATACATTAAGAGCTTCTCAAAATATATACACATGAAGGTTATCTAAATGGAATAGTTAAATAATGGCTGACACAGAGCCATGACAGATATCTCTTGCTACCAAATAAAACTTCCCATACTGAGAGTGGGTTATATCTAATTGAGTTGTTGGCTCGTGGATCCCAAAGAAACCTCCAAACAACCAGGATGTTCTCACTAGAGAACCAAACAACATTTTGGTATAGGCCACATGCCCTACAGTTGATAACTAGCAAAAAATAAACTGAGCAGCATTTTTGGACAACCCTTGTTTCATAAGTTTGTGTCAGAGTGTTTTTTGGTTTCTGGTGTAATGTTTTTATGAGATTCCTGGGTGTGAGTGAGAACTGGTGGGTCTCTGTTTCTAGATCTGTATTTTTTTTCTTTGCTTGTTTTTTTTCTATTCTGATGTGATAATTTTTGTTTTATCTCATTACATTTTATTTTGTTATTATCCCTTAGAAATATGTTTATTTATAAATTAGAGAAAGAAAGCATATGGATCCAGATGTGAGGTGAGTTGGGAAGGAACTGGGATGCATAGAGGGAGAGAAAATGTAATTAACATATAATGTGAAAAAATTCTATTTTCAGTGAAATGAAAAGAAATCCATACACATAAATACAATCTTTTTAACTGTATATTGAAAAATTCAATTTGAATTTTAAAACAGATATTCAATAGAAAGTGAAAGAGACAGACAGAGAGAGAAAGAGAGAGAGAGAAAGAGAGAGAGAGGTCTTGCTATCTCTTAAGAGGATCCTATGGCCAGGAGTGGATGCTGAACTAAGCCATATTGGGACTTTGGAACCTCCTGCACTTGCTGGGGAGGAGATGGAAGATGTGGAGAAGAGAGAGTGACTGGAATGGGTGGGAGAGGGAAGGGAGCTTGAACAAGAATATATACTGCTTAAAAATATGATTTTATTCATAATAAAAAAAGGAAATACCAACTGTGAAAATTTTCTATTAAATACTATAAAACTTGTGTCTAGGACAAAGAATTAAAGAATATTTTCATGTCCTTAACCTTGTAAGACTTATAAATGTTTTAATCCTCCACACCCAGTGGAACCTTTATTTACTCAATGGCCTGGAGTGATGACCTTTTTCCTACCAACCCTTTTTCCTTCATTTCCTATGCACCAGTTCTTTTCAGACTATACAACTGAATAATATTGTGGAGTCTGACCCCAGCCAATGGGGAAAAGATCTTTTCACTTGTTGAATTAGAAAAAGCATCTAAGTTCACTCCTTTTTAGGTATGTTCTGGCTTCCCAAGCACACCTTCTTTATCAACAGTAAAGTCTGCTTTGTCCAGACACTTCAGGTGAATAGCGGCCTCTTTCTTTGAGACTTGGAACTTATTTTTAACATGTTTGATTAGCAAAAATGCAAGCTGAAATTTCATTGTTCACATAGATGAATCAATGCCAAATTTCAGTTTACTTCAATCAATTATTAAGAGACTTGATCTAAGAAAAGTTATAAGACAGCCAAGAATATATTCACAAAAGTTTTCCATAACTTTTTAAATTCTTCTGGTGTTGACTTTATATACACATATTTGTGTGTATTTGTGCACATATATATTTATGTATACATATATAATGATATGTATATTAAATAATATGCACAAATTCTCCCCTATTGCAAATTACTCACATTTTCATTAATTTATGCCAACATTACCTATCTTTTGAAACTTAAATTGTGGTATATATAGACAAGTATTTTAAAAATGATGCTAGTTACAATTGCCATTTTAGGTTATCTATGGAATTATATGCTGGTTCACTCATATGTAAAATATTACCTTTCATCTTTTCTAAAATAACTTTATACAAATACATCTGTAAATGCTTGCTTTTGTAATCTACTGCCAAGCCCTAATGAGAAAAAAAAAAGAATACTTCTCTTCCATAAGATGTGATGTAAAGTTAAATTCAATTTCAGGGGGCCTATAGTCTGCTCTTGATAATGTCCAAAGAAATAGCTGCAATATGAGTTAAAGTCAGAACATTGAAACTGATCCATATTGCACAGGAATCTGTAGAACCGTGGGTCTAGATTGCAGCTCTCAGCCACTAGCCAGCTTTGCTGGCATTTCCATGATCAGCTCAGTCTTCACTCTTTAAAATACTAACAGGCTTCTTGTGGGTGGGATCAAATGACTGCCCCTCTCCCTTCACCTGTGAAATTTCAGAGCCTAGTTGAAAAGAACCATTGTTTCCTCGGAATGCCAGGCCCAGTCCAGGAAAGAAAGTCTTCATTTCAACAGGAATTTGGAGCCTGCCTGAGAAGGCCAGCCAGTTACTTGGTGAAAACTGTGGCGATTCATTCAAGTTCAAAAAAATTATTATCCTGACCATGTTCACTTACTTTCAACTCCTAAGCATTCTGACTAGTTTCTATCTTTTCCTTATATCACCGGAATGTGTACAAGTACATTTATGCATACATGTAAAAGCAGAAAGCAGTATATATATGAAAGACAACGTGTGCACCAGCAGAGAGCTGCTGAAGGAAATCTCTTTCCACTAATGTTGAGCTGAAGCCAAGCCTAGGAGACATTGGTTTCTCTGTTCCAGATTCTATTCCTATGTGCACAGTACTCAAGTACATTCATATGAATAAGTTCATATGAATAAGCTCATAGGCTTAACAAGAATTTGAAGTAGATTCTCAATAAAATATGTTTGTACAAGAATAAAACAAAGATACAGTACTTGTATTCATACACGGAGATAAATGAGGCCCTGTCAGATATAATAATAATAATTTCTAATATGAAGTTGAGAAAAGAAGCCAAAGGAATAAATTTGTCTAAAGGGACTGGAAGTACTCTCTCTGATTAGCGTCTACAGGAACTATTTGGCAGTTTATCTAATTCCTTACTGTTAAGGATTTCTGACACTTTCTTTTCTTTTTAATTATTGTTAAGAATAAAGTCAGATTTTTATTCATGTACTCCCTATATCAAACTCCCGTCCCCCTCCCACACCTCCCAGTCACTCTCTCTTCTCCCCATCTCCTTATCACCTCCCCAGCAAGGGCAGGAGGTCCCAAGGTCCCAAGGTGATTTGGTTCAGCATCCACGCCAGGTAAATCTGCTTGCCTCAAACCAACATCAAGACTGAGTCAGATCTTCCTCTGGAGGGAATGGCTCCAAGGTGCCTCAGATTCCAAGCTGCTCAATGGTTGTAGTTTGAAGCTTGGGAATGCTTTGCTTTTTGTTTAAAGGCCACTAAGGTGTGAGAACATCCTCTGCTTATCTTTCTGTGTTTGTGATACCTTGCTCAAGAGGATACCACCAAATCCATCATTTTTTCTTACTGTTGAGTAGTACTCCATTGTGTACATGTACCGCAGTTTGTTAATCCATTCTTCAGTTGAGGGACATCTAGGTTGTTTCTAGGTTCTTGCCATTATGAATAATGCTACTATGAACATAGCTGAGCTAATGCCTTTGGAGTAGGAATGTGCATCTTTAGAGTATATGCCAAGTAGTGGTATTGCTGGAATCTTGGGGAGATTGATTTTCAGTTTTTTGAGAAACCACCATACTGCATTCGAGAGTGGCTGAATAAGCTTACACTCCCACCAACAATGAAGGAGTGTTCCCCATCTTCTGCATCTTCTCCAGCATAGGCTGTCATTTGTGTCTTTTATCTTAGCCAATCTGACAGTTGTAAGCTGGTATCTCAGTTGTTTTGATTTGCATTTCTCTGATGGCTAAAGATGTTGAGCACATTTTCAAGTGCCTTTCAGCCATTTGTAACTCTTCTACTGAGAATTCCTTTTTTAGTTCTGAACCCCATTTTTTGATTGGATTAGTCAAGGATTTGGGTTCTCATTTCTTGAGTTCTCTATATATTTTAGAGATCAGTCCTCTGTCACTTGTAAGGTTGGTAAAAAAAAATTTTTCTTGTTCTGTAAGCTGTTTTGTCCTATTGACAGTGTCCTTGGCTTTACAGAAGCTTCTCAGTTTCTTGAGGTCCCAATTATTGATTGTTGTTCTTAGTGTTTGTGCTACTGGTGTGTGATATTTAGGAAGTGACCACCTGGGCCAATTCATTGGAGGGTATTTCCTACTTTCTTTTCTATCAAGTTCAGTGTGGCTGGGTTTATGTTGAGGTCTTTGATCCACTTGGATTTGAGTTTTGTGCAGGGTGACAGGCTCAGATCTATTTGCATTTTTCTACACACTTCCATCCAGCTATGCCAACACCATTTGTTAAATATACTATCTTTTTCCATTGAATATTTTGGGATTCTTTGTCAAAGATTAGGTCTTAATAAGTTTTTGGGTTACTGTCAGGATCTTCAATTCAATTCTATTGATCCACAAGTGTGTGTTTATGCCAGTACCAGGCTGTTTCTATTACTGTAGCTATATAGTATAACTTGAAGTCGGGGATGGTGATACCTCCTGAGGTTCTTTTGATGAGCAAAATTGTGTTGGCAATCCTGGCTTTCCTGTTATGCCAAATGAAATTGAGTATTGTTCTTTCAAGGTTTGCAAAAAATAGTGTTGGGATTTTGATGGGCAGTGCATTGAATCTGTAGATTGCTTTTTGTAGGATTGCCATTTTTACTATGTTGATCCTACCTATCAAGGAACATGGGAGAGCTTTCCATTTTCTGATATCCTGTTCAATTTCTTTCTTCAGGGATTTAAAGTTTTTGTCAAATTGATCTGTTGCTTCTTTGGATATAGTTACCCCCAAGGCAGCAATTATAAAGGGAGATGTTTCCCTTATTTCTTTTTCAGTCCTTTTATCTTTAGTGTATAGGAGAGGTATTTATTTCTTTGAGTTAATCTTGTATCCTGCTACATTGCTGAAGGTGTTTATCAGCTGTAGAAGTTCCCTGGTACAATTTTGTGGATCACTTATATATACAGTTATTTCATCTGCAAATAGAGATTTTTTTCACTTTTTCTTTTCCTATTTGTATCCCCTTAATCTCCTTTCATTCTCTTATTGCTTTAGCTAAAACTTTGAGAACTATATTGAACAGATAAGGGGAGAGAGGACATCCTTGTCTAGTTCCTGATTTTAGTCGGACTGCTTTGAGTATTTCTCCATTTATTTTGATGTTAGCTGCCGGCTTCTTGTAAATTGACTTTATTATATTTAGATATTTTGCCTGTATTCCTGATCTCTCCAGGAATTTTATCATAACGGAGTGTTGGATCTTGTCAAAGGCATTTTCAGAATCTAAGGATATGATCATGTGGTTTTTTTCCTTCGGTTTATTTACATGATTGATGACATTTATGGTTTTTCATATGTGGAACCATCCCTACATATCTGGGATGAAGCCAATTTGATCATGGTAGATCATATTTTTATGTGTTATTGTATATGGTTTTCCAGAATATTGTTGAAAATTTTTGCATCAACATTCATGAGGGAAATTGGTCTGTAATTCTTTCTTTGTTACAGCTTTGAGTGGCTTGGGTGTTAGGGTAATTGTGGCCTCATCAAAAGAGTTTGGCAATATTACTCCAGTTTCTACTGTTTGAAACAGTTTGAGAAGTATTGGTAGTAGATCCTCTTTGAATGTCTGGAAGAATTCTGCACTGAAACCATCTGGACCTGGGCTTTTATTTTTGGGGAGGCTTTTAATGACAGCTTCAATTTCTTTTAGGGTTATAGGTCTGTTTAGGTATTTAAACTGATGGTGATTTAATTTTGGTAAATGGTACCTGTCCAAAAAGCTATCCATTTCTTCTAGGTTTTCCATTTTTGTGGAGTATAGATTTTATAGATTTTCAAAATGTGACCTGATAATTCTTTGGATTTCCTGGAGGTCTGTTGTTATGTCCCCCTTTTCATTTCTGATTTTGTTGATTTTGATACTTACTCTCTGCTTTTTGATTAGTTTGGATAAGGGCTTATCTATCTTGTTGACTTTCTCAAAGAACCAACTCTTTGATTCACTGATTCTTTGTATTGTTCTTTTAGTATCTTTTGTATGGATTTCAGCTCTAAGTTTGATTATTCCCTGCTGTCTACTCCTTCTTAGTGAGTTTGCTTCTAATTGTTCTAAGGTTTTCAGCTGTGCTGTTAGTTCTCAAGTGTGGGATTTTTCTAGGTTTTTCATATAGGCATCTAGTGCTATGAATTTTCCTCTTAAGACTGCTTTCATTGTGTCCCACGAGTTTCAGTACATTGTGGATTCATTTTCATTAAATTCTAGGAAGTCTTTGATACTTTTCTTAATTTCTTCCTTGACCCATAGGTGTTTCAGTTGAGTGATGTTTAGTTTCCATGAGTTGGTAGACTTCTGTGATTTTTGATCTTCTTGAACTGTAACTTTAGGCCCTTGTAGTCTGATATGATACAAGGGATTACTTCCATTTTTTTTAATCTGTTGATATTTGCTTTATGACCAATTATGTGGTCAATTTTAGAGAAAGTTCCATGTGGTGCTGAGAAATATGTATATTCCTTTGTGTTTGGGTAGAAGCTTCTGTAAGTATCTATTAAATCCATTTGCATTATAATCTCTGTTAGACTCCTTATTTCTCTATTGACTCTTTGTCTAGTTGACCTATCCAAGGGTGAAAGCGAGGTATTGAAGTCACCCCACTATTAGGGTGTGAGAATTGATGTGGGATTTGGGTTTTAGTAGTGTTTGTTTTACATAGATAGATGCCCTTATATTAGGGGCATAAATATTGAGGATTGAAATCACTTCCTGATCATTTTTTCCTGAGATGAATAAGTAATGTCCATTCTGGTCTTTCAATTGATTTTAGTTTGAAGTTTACTTTGTTAAATATTAGGATGGCAACATCAGCATTTAGGTCCATTTGATTGGAAATTAGTTTCCCAACTCTTTACTCTGGGCTTGTGTATATCTTTAAGGTTGAGGTGTGTTTCTTGTATGCAGCAGAAGGATGGCTTCTGTTTTTGTATCCATTGTGTTAGGGTGTCTTTTTATAGGTGAAATGAGTCCATTGATATTAAGGGATATTAGTGACAACTGATGGTAGCTTGCATGTATTTCCTTTCTCTGGGTTTTTCTTCTGTGGGATTATTAAATTTTTCTGGTTTCATGGGTGTATCTGGGATCCTTAGATTGGAGTTTTCCCTCTAATGCTTTCTGAAGGGCCAGATATGTTGATAGGTATTGTTTAAGTCTGACTTTGTCATGAAATATCTTGTTTACTCCATCTATGGTAATTGCTGGGTATAGTAGTCTAGGTTGGCAGCCATGCTCTTTTAGTGTCTATATAACTCCTGACCAAGACCATCTTGTTTCTATTGTTTCCATTGTATAGTCAGGTATCAGTCTGATGTGTCTGCCTTTATAGGTAATTTGGCCATTTTCTTTTGAAGCTCTTAAGATTTTTTCTTTGTTCTGTATGTTTTGTGGCTTGATTATTATGTGGCTGGTGAGTGGACTTTTTGGGGAGTCAAATCTATTTGGTGTTCTGTAAGCCTCTTGTATTTTTATAGGCATTTCCTTCTTCAAGTTAGGAAAGTTTTCTTCTATGATTTTATTGAATATATTATCTGTGCCTTTGAGCTGGTCTTCTTCTTTTTCTTCTTCTTCTTCTTTTTCTTCTTCTTCTTCTTCTTCTTCTTCTTCTTCTTCCTCTTCTTCTCCTCCTCCTCCTTCTTCTTTTTCTTCTTCTTCTTCCTCTATTCCTATTATTCTCATGTTATGTCTTTCTGTGGTGTCCCAAATTTTCTGAACATTTTCTTGTTATGGTTTTTTTGGTTTTAGTGTTTTATTTGACTGATCTATTTCTGCTATTGAGTCTTCCATGCCAGAGATTCTCTCTTCCATCTCTTGGATTCTGCTGGTTATGCTTGCATCTGTGGTTCCATCTCTTTTCTTCAGATTTTCTGTTTCTACCTTTGCCTCAATTTGTGCCTTTTTTATTGCTTTTCTTTCAATTTTTAGTTCCTGGAATGTTTCTTTTAATTTTTAATTTTCCTTTTCTTGGTTTTCTTTGCTTTCTTTCAAGTATTTGTTCATCTCTTCCAATTTTTTTGTTTGTATTTTTTTCTCTTTCTTTAAGGGAATTTTTTATAACATCTTTTAACACTTCCATAATCTTTATAAAGGTGTTTTTACTGTTGTTTCATTCTATTTTGTCTTCATTGTTCTGATCGGGTCTTGGTGTTGTAGAACCACCAGTGTCTTTTGCTGTTGTCTTATTGTTCTTTATATTGTTATATGTATTTTTGAACTCTCGTATGCCCATGACCTCTGTGGTTCACACTTAGTCAGTTCCTAGTCAGTTGTGACCCAAAGGGGTTGTGTGTCTCCTGTCTGCTCTGAGCAAGGGGTCTGCATGCTCTCTGACTTCCCTCTAGACAGGGTTCTGCATTTTCAAAGTACCTGATTGTATGTGATGAGGCAGTTGGCCCTAGAGGCAGGGGCTAGCTGTGGGAGGTCCTTTCTGCTAGGGGGTCACTGGAAGAGGTCCCTCCCAGCTAAATCCTAGGGCCTGTCTGTTAGCAGGAGTCTGAGATCAAAATCCTGGTTGTGTCCCCAGCCCTGGGCAGCCCAGGAGCTGGAATCTGCTTACCTCAGATTCCACTCTGAGTTTCCAAGGCATCAGTCTGTCTCTGATGAGTCAATTTGCCCTAGAGTCGGGGGCCAAGCCATGGGAGGTCCCTTCTCTTAGGGGCCGCTGAGGGAGACCCCTAACAGCTAAAGCCTAGGACCTGTCTGCTAGCAAGAGTCTGAGATCAAAACCTTGGGTGTTACCCCGGTCAAGATATGTCATTCCACTAATAATATATTTTTGAACCCTTAAAGAACACTTTGCCTGTTAAAATTTCAAAATATCACCTAAGCATTCAAACTGAATAAAACATAAAAGTAATATTGATAAAAACCAATGACACCAAGAAATTTGACTGCAAAGCATCTTTATGTTTATATATGAGAAGACAACAAACCACCAATGCTAACACAGCTTTGAGACCTTGGATTTCCAGATTTTTTTTTCCAGTGACAAAAATCAAAGTAGGATTTAATGTAATTAACATCTAAGGTATGTGTTAATATGGCTCAAACACATTGCAAATTTATCCTCTCAATTCATAATAAAGCTCGGTTAATCTTAATGTTAATTCGGTAAGTTGCCACTATAATTTTTTTTTCGAAAAGGAATGCTTAAATTCAGGGAAAAAAACAAAAAACCAAATCAAAATAGAAGCTCATAAGTTCAATAGATGAGATGACTTGTTTTCTCTTTTTTTTCACCTTCCTCAGATGTTTCTTGTGATTTCCAGAAAAGCAAATGTTCTACCATTGTTAACAACTAGACTTGGGGTAGATGGTAGGTACACAAAACGAAGCTTGTCCTTTTGGGACCTGGTTTTGAACCAGTTTCAGAGGACAGGAAAAAAATACTCTTTTGTGACTGCTAAAGTTCAAGAATGAATTCTGGCAGTTGTACCCAATTCCCTAAAGCAGAATCCACATTACCAACATCTAATTGGCAGGCTTTGCTTGCAACTCCCACCAGGGCCAAGGTAATGAATGGATTTACTGAAGGTGTCCTGAGTCATCCCGACAGTGGCTCCTCTGAGCAGTAAGTCTAACCTCCCCAGATGAGTCACTCAAAGAAAAGAGAAAGGCTTCTGTGCTTGAATAACAGTGACATGACACAGAAGTTTCATTAAATTGAACACTCAAAATAATTAGTTCTATTCATTTGATCCAGAAAGCAAAAGAGTCTCAAAAGACAAAACAGTCTTAATGATCACTTCATTTCTTGGTTTCCACTCCAAACATGTTGTATTTGGCATAAATATCCATTTAAATATGACTGAATAAGACTTCCTCAAGGCCTGGTTCACATTATTATTTTGACTGCAAGAGAGGAAATTTGTCAATTCTTACCTAGAAAAGTCTAAGAATTTATTTTTATTTTCTATTTACATTTGAGAGAAAAGTTGTCTATCCCCTATACATAGCAGTAGCACTAAATATTTAATGTTAATTCTATTTTACCTTGCTAACTTTTTAAAACATGTGTGCCAAATTCTTATCCAAAGATATTTTCAAGAGCCTTGATGGTAAGACTGCACCAGACTCTTAAATCTACCATAATTGAGCATTGCCAACTTCAGTGTCAGCAACACTGTATCACTCAAACTTGGAGTGTAGGAAAAAGGCTGAGAACAAAAATAAATCAGCAATCACAACAAGAATTAATAACTAATTTCTTGGTTTTGGAGAAAGCACTCTCACTTTCTTTCAAGGGACACATAGCATGTATTGTTTATTTTCTTAGCAAATATAGTCAATATTGATTCTCTTTTCATAAATAAAGAATTGCTACCTACAGTGCACTTGCTATATTCCTAAGCCTTCTAATGCATAGGATGCATTCCAGGTTCTCTAAATGAATAAAGAGAGAGTGAGCTGTCAGAAACAAAATCCACACTGAAGGGTTAGGCGCTTTGAACTCTCCCTTCACCTTACCAGGGTTTCCGCACGGGTAGCCTAGAAGACAACTCAGCAATGTTTGAATCAGCTACAGACAATGGCTCCTTCACAACTCAGCCTTTAATTGATTTCGGCTGTGTTTATGGAAGCAGAAGAGAATTTCCAAAAAAAAAAAAAAAAAAAAAATGACAGATTCCCTTCATTTTGAGAGAGTTTTACTGGCATTCATGATCATGCCATTTCTCTATTGAACAGCCCCGATCTTCTGCCCTCTTTGTGCCCACCTGAATGCCACCAAACTCAATAAACATTTTAAAATATAACTTGAAATTTCCTTTTTACAGAAATAACATCCTCAGTATTTTTTCTTAATAAGCCAAATTCATACTTTCTAAGACATTGTTCTGTTGCTTGTATGAAGTATCTAAATAAGATACTGTTTCCATGCCCCACGTCAGTTTCTTATACATTAGACAAGATAATTAAGTAAGAAATTGCTAAACTCAAATTAGTAGGGTATCTCGTGTTAGTGGGCATAAGAAACTGTAGGCAGAGAATCTGAGAAGTTGGCTAACCCACTCACATAGTAGTAGCTGCTTAATTTTCTAAACAAAATATAATTTTAAGTTGTATTACATTTGTATAATGTCCTAATACTGAATAATATGATTGTTGTCCTAGCCATTTGGAGTAGGGAGAGATCAAAATTTAATTTATACTGACAAAATTTCAAAAGGCTTTCATATGCCTGCTAATAGTGCCCTCTACAGGTCAACCAAAATAACATCATTCCCCTCAGATAATTACCCTAGAGGGTTGTGGCAGTAATATTAAATTGAAAATATTGAAAGCTTCAATGCCAAATGATGTATTGTGTTTATAAATATAACAAAAAATTGTAGGCTTTTAGAAATCTGAGAACTCTAGTTTCAATTCAAAGCACTTATGGATTATGACCACAAAAAATGTAATCCCCTTATTCACTTAGAAACAGAAAGACCTAACATGTGCTATGGTTAATACTCTGATATGAAAAATGATAAAAAGTCAATATAAGAAATAAATTTATTATCCCTGAGGCATTGACAGTACATGATTTTTCTTACCACTTTTGTTTGAAAATAAAAGTATTTGTATAACTAGATTATATAGTTTTATTAAACTTGAGAATCTATGTAAATAGATTGTATTTATTAAGTTGTATTATTTATTAAATAGATGTATTATTTAAGACACCTGAACTATTTTGAAAATTCATTCTAAAGATTTCTAACTGAAATTAGCCAAAATTATTATCCAATTATCTAGACTTTTGTGTTTGCAACATTTAAATACAACGCACATTTTCTTTACATATTCCTCTATTTTTGGAGACATAGGATAGTTCTGTAACCAGCTACTGTGCATAGTGCAACAATCAACATTAATGTTTAAGAGTCTCTGGTATCTTGAGTAAATAACCAGAAGTGGTACGACTGATGAGCTATGTGTACTTTATGAAAAAAATCTCCATGCTAACTTCATTGGTGAATAAATAAGTGCACATCATTGCCAGAATTTATTTTTACTTGTTTTATTATTGGTATTATTCTCAATGGGGTAAATTAAATATTAACATAATTTTGATTTTCTTTTTCTTTTTTCCTCTACTAGCTTCAGTATTTTAAGTCTTATACTCAGAACTTTTGTCCAGTTGAAATTGATTATTGTGAAGGGTGAGAGATACAGATCTAGTTTTATTTTTCTATAGATTGACACCCAGTTTTCAAGCATTTTTTTAAAAGTGTCTCTATGTGAGTTTTCAGCATTGTTGGCAAAATATGGTATCTGTAGCTGTGCAGTTTGATACCTAGGCCTTCTATTATATTGGTTTATTTGTTTTGTGCCAGTACAATCTTGATTTTGTTACTATGATTCTGTTTTATTTTTAATGGTTTTGGAATTATGATGGCAAATACATTGAATCTATAGGTTAGTTCTGTATTCATCTTACTTATCTTTGAGCTAGAGAGATATTTTGATCTTCTAATGCCATCCTAATTTTTTCTTTTAATGTTTTCATTGTAAAGGTCTTCCACCCCCTTGATTAGGTTTATACAGTTTTTTCTAGGAGATTGTGAATGATATTATTTGTCTGGTTTCTTTCTCAGAATGTCTGCTATGTTACTTGGAGATATAATCTCCCAGCAGGTTCCCTGACCTCTTTCTGCCTCCTCTTCTACAGTGTTCCTTGAGCCTTAGGTGCTGAGTGTCTGTAGAAGTATCACTGGTACTTGACTCCTTTCTAGTTCTATTCTGTTGTGGTCATATAGGATAGAAAAACAATTACTTTGGTGTTTCTATATTATTATGACTGGTTGTGTGCCACAACACATGATTCATTTTAGAGAGACTTCTCTAGGCTGCTGAGAATGGGATTTCTGCAGATTATATGAAATGAATGTCCTATAGATGTCTATTAATTCCATTTGAACAATAGTGTCATTAAACTCCAATATTCCTCTTTTTATTTATTCATATTTTCTGTCAGAATGACCTGCCAGTTGGTGGGAGTGGAGTAATACTGCTATTTCTAATTGCTGTAGGCTAATCTTAGGATTTTCATCTTGTATGTGTGCCTTCATGAAATTGGATGTATTTATGTTTGATTTTTACAGGTTTAAAACTGTAATGTTCTTTTGATTGAATGTTCCCTTAATCTGTATAAAGTGACAGATTCCCTTTCTTTATTTTAAATCTGTTTTGTCAGACAATATAGTGATACCTGCTTGTTTCCTAGATTTATGCCTGCAGTATCTTTTTCCATTCTTTCTTCCAAAAGTTGCATCCTTTCTTTGATGGTGTGGTGTATTTCTAGGAGGCAAAAATATAGGTCAATCCTGTTTTATAATTTTGATGGACTGTGTCATTTTAACAATCAAAAATACAATAGTTAGTAGCTAGAGATTTGTATTAATTCTTGTCATTTGGCTTATTTTGTATTGTTTTGTGCTTTATTATTTACCATTTGCATAGGAATTATTCAGGCATTGCTTTTCTCTTTTCTGTATCTTCAGGTATATTGTTTCTTTAGTCCAAAGGTTACATCTAGCATCCTCTATAGAGTTAGGAACACAATAAGAACTTTGGACTTAGATTTGATGCAACCAATGAAATAGAATAAAGATCCACAGGAGATAAATTTAAATACTAGGGATAATGTGATTATAGAAAAAATTATTGAGGAAAATACTGGGTTTTAGTTGTATTCAATCTGCAACATAGAAATATTGAAAAGTAATTATGCTATTTGGTGTTCTAATAAAAGCAAGGTAGGTGGCATAATTATTTTTTAATTTTGAGTGATATTTCTGTTATCTTCCAGATGTTTCTTTCAATAATTTCTATTCTGGGTAATCATAATAAAAAAGGAAGTCATAAACAAATAGCTAACATCTAGATAATATTTATTATCTATCATATTTATTACTCATAGCATTCCAATAAAACAAACAGGACAAAAATTATGTTTACCATCATTTTACAAAGGAAAAGAAGGCAGAGAAGTGTCACAACTGTCTAGTGATAAAGTAGAATTTGAAACCAACAAATCAAGGTTTAAAGTCTATCATGGTACTAACCCACCAAGAAATATATACTAACTAAGGATTTTTATTTAAAAGTTACTTACATAACAGGGATTGTTCCAGGGGAGGAGGAGGAAAAATAGGAGAAGGATGGAGAAGCAGAGAGCAGGACCTTGGAAAGCATGAACGATCCGCACCGCAGCGAGCAGGAGCAGTCCCAACCATGGAGAACCAGAACAATCCTAACCATGCAGAGCAGGAGCGATCCGTGGAACGATCTGCGCAGCAGAGAGAGAGCAGTCCCAGCCGGCTGGTCCTTTCTCCCACGTCACTCGTCCAGCGCTGCGCTCCACTTTCATCTTCTGGTGCGGCGCTCCTTCGTCATTCCCCCCCCCCCACTCCACCTGGCTCAGCACTCCCGGCCTGGTTTTTTTGCATAGCTTCAGATTTCCCGCTACATCTCCCCCTTCTGTCTAAATAAGAGGGTTCTAAACTAAATATAAAACTACATACTATAGGGATCATCATAAGGCAGTGTCTGGGGAAGAGAAAGGTACTAACATAAGTGAGGTCAAACTACCACTAACAAACAACAAATACAAGGTGCAATTTAATGTCTAAAATGTTGATACGAGGA
>PVIH01023720.1:0-24239 GCA_004025045.1 Sigmodon hispidus | reverse complement strand
CCCATCTCTTTTCCTTCTTTTTCTCTCCTTGTGTTTTCTCGGTTCTTGCTTTCTCCCTCCTCTGCTTCTTTTCCTTCCTCTTCCAGTTTCCGTTTTTAGTTTCTTTCTTGTTGGGAAAGCATGGCACAATGTTGGCTAGCCTGGCCTTATCCTTCTGGATAAGGGTTAGGGTTAGGGTTAGGGTTAGGCCTATTTCCTTATCATTAAACTGGCCGTTTTCTTCTCCCATTTTTTTGAGGGAACTTATTACAGGCTGCATCATGAGTTTTGTGTGTGAAGGTGTTTTCTGAGGACCAAGAAAATAATTTCAGACATAGGTGCTACCCTTTAAAGCCTGATAGATCTAAAAGTACACCCAGCCACAACTCCCTCATCCCTTGTTTTATGTCCCTGTCTCTCAGTAATTTCTTACATCCATTTGAGACCCTGAGGACAGAGATAATTTACTAGGCTTTTATTCTGAGATGATGTCAGGTCTTGTTTGATGACATCCATGTAATAGATTTACTCTGCCCTTTAGCATAGCTGCACAAACAATGGTGCTGTGAGGTGACCTTTTGGGCTGGAAATTGAGGAGAGAGATCAGCACATGCTGATAAGTACAACAGATGTATGAAGGATAGTTGACAAACATTTACAGTGATTACCTCATCGGCAAGCTGAGGAGAAGGTACAGAGTAAAAAGATGACAGGTACCCAGCCAGGCTGTCTGGAAAGCATTGCTGCTGTGTTCATTCTGGCTCAAGAGCCTTTTAGCTAACTTCTCTTAGTCTCAGCATCCTCTTCTGAAATGAAGTAATGACTTCTGAAAGACCATGCTGATGAAAGCATTTTCTGGGACTTGGATCAGGTTTTATATGGTCTGAAAAGTTGTAAAAACATATTCTTGACCTGTGAAGACTTTGCACCGCAAATAATGAACCACTTCAGAGAAATAAGCAAGTTAAGGAGTCACATGCTAATTTGGATTTCTGGTACTACAAATGATAGCCTGGAGTCTCCAAAAGCACACACATATGTGGATTATTTCAACCTTACTTTTTCTCTTAAAAATAGGCCCTAATCAAGCACCTGTGATGCTGGCTTGCTATATGTGCTCACAGAAGTTATGGAGTTGAGTCTAGTGTTGTCTCTGTAGAACATGCTCTTTGTGGGAGGTCCTACTTTATTTCTGCAGGTATGAACCCCTTGGCATGCTGCCTTTGGGAATGGTGAGTATGAAGAAATCCAAGTGGTTGATATTCACTTGCCCAAATGGAAAAATAAGGGTCAAGAAAGAAGGAAGGGGGAAGAAGAAAAAAAAAAGGAGGGATCCATTGTCATATGTTGTTTCTTTTTAAGAGAGTGGGTGTGCACAGATTTATATAGTCATGCCTGTGGACGTGCTCTGGTGGTGCAATTCCACTGCACAGTGTACACATGCTTACATCTCTGATAACAATTGTGCTAGCCTCCAGTCTACAGTATTGCTGAACATTATTAGGAACCATTTCATTGCATTGGCTTTCTTTTGCTTCCTTCCTTCCTTCTTTCTCTCTTTCCTTCTTTCTTCCCTCCCTCCTGACCTGTCTCCACAAATCCTCAGACTGAATAGGAAAAGTAAAATGAAACACAAAGCAGGACTAAATGAAAGAGGACAAGGGGTTATCTCTTTCTTGTCCTGCCTTATATGTCTCTGCCCAGCCATATCCCTTCCTTTCTCAACCTTCCTAGTACTTGGATTAAAGGAATGTGTCATCACTGCCTGACCTTTATGAATAACTCTGTGTTTGACTCTGTTCTCTGATTTTCAGGTAATCTTTATTTCAACATGATATATCACTACATTTTCCCTTTTAGTCAAGGAATGCTCAATCATACCACAAAGACACATGTTCAACTATGTTCATAGCAGCATTATTTATGACAGTGGCATTGAAAGTCATATGTTTACATGGAAGTGTTTACAAGAAGTCTGTAGTGATGTCACCCAGACGTATTTGTACCCCTCTCTGAAATGCATAGTGTAGTGGAATTCAGACATTACTGAAGGAAGTTTAGAGGCATAGCTTTGGTGTTTCAAGACTCTGAATGTGGTGAGGCCAGTCCCCATTGAGAAACCCATAACATGCTGACCTTCGTTTCTGTTTGTTTCTGCATTCTATGGGAGAGGTCTGGCACCATTGCTGCATGGGACAGTTCTACTCTCCAAAAATTGCCTTAAGGTTCAATTTGTATCAGTGAGTGCATAGCCCCTTAATAAATATTAATCATTTATATTATCAATTGCAAATAAATAATTATGTTGTAGCATAGGTTTTATTCTGTGTTGTTGCTAGTTTCTCTTGGGGCAAGTCGACATAATTATATTCCCCACCCACAATTGTTTTTCCCACTGGGATGGGCATGCACACAGCTGTTTATCCTGTTTGGCAATGATCTAAGACATCAGAAAAAATGATCTTAGCCTTGTTAAAAGTCCCCTGAGCCTTTTGTCTCACTTCCACATGGTAGCTTTCTTTACCAAGTTAGACAGTGGGCAGGCAATTTGGTCAAGATGGACTGTGAGAATCTGCAAACACCCTAGGAGTCCAAGAATACCTATACATTCTTTACATTTTTGTAGAGTTTTCTCAATTACTTTGTATTGTGATGTAATCATACATGTCTTATTGGACCATAGCACTTCCAAGAACTTTATAGATATGCCTGGTCCTTATACCCTTTTGGATCCATCTCTTATCCTCCAATCTCTAGTCTTGAATGCACCTGTATTCAATTTAGGTGAATTTCAAATTTGTGGAACACTAAGAGATTAGCAATCTGTCACCTATGCAATGATTTTTTTTTTTTTTTACAGAGAATGAATAGGATAATAATGCATGGTCCTAGGTCACTACCCCATGACTAATAGTGAGATTATGAAGGTGTCTGTTGGGTATGATTCTCAAGGTACAAATTGGCCTTCAGACCAATGGGCCAAAGGACTAAAAATATGCATTACCAAAGTCTATAATATGAAAATATTCTATCAATTGTCTCGTTTATCTATTTCTTTCATCCTGTAGCACCTCCATGGGGTCTCTGTCCATTTTTCCACCTCTGTGGGCTTGCTGACACAACATCAATCAGTTTGGTGTATCCCAGAGCAAAGAGAAATGGCTGTACCCATTCTTGGAGTTCAGAAAGCCCTAGAGCAATGGTTCCAGCAATGGGCCATTTAAGTCACCTTTTAGTAGAGTGGCCAGTATGTCTATATTTATAAGACAGTAAAACCAGATGAACTCTTTCCTCAGGAGCCTATTATGAACATACTTATCCCAGTCACCACCTTAATGATCCAATCAACACAAAACAATACTGCATCATCACCACATAAAATACCTAACTCTTAATATTGACAATAAAATTTCAATGTGAATTTTGATAAATGGAGGCCAACATATCAGTCACAGCATCACCATTTATTCAGGACCTTGTGGCAAGAATAGTTTGAATAGGTTCCCATACCTAAAGAGATTGCATAGTGAGTTATGGTCCCATGACCCCTTTGCAAATGTTAAACAGGTGAGGAATAAAGAATACACCTGAGCATTGTTAAGTAAATTCTGTAGGTACTTGCCCATGACACTCTTTTATGACTTACTTTTTGTTCTTTGTTTACTACAGGGGAACATTCTGGAGAAACTGAGAATTTGTGCCATGCCCACTTTTTTACAGTTGATCCAAGGTCTAATAATAATAAAGAAGAATCCTAATGTGTTGACAACTGACATGCATTTTGGAACAGTTCCTGTGAGGCTGTTCAAGCCCAAGAAAGTCTCTTGCGAACCCCGGAGAGGCATCATCATATATCATGGAGGAGGTGCAGTGATTGGAAGCTTGGGTAAGGAGGTTCCATTTGAGGTGGGGAGAAAAGTCTTCATTAAATGTAGAATCTGGCAAATGTTCTCATGAAGACTTGTCAGGAGGGAATTAATGGAGGTAGAAGCTGGAGGCTCTTAAGGAGAATATGGAAGCAGAGCCTGGGGCTCACAACAGTCATTTTATATTATAAATCATTTATATATAAAACATTATATAGCAATGTTTTCTATGTTGGTCTAAGTCTAGATTGGGACAGCAATGTCAGAGTAGGGCTGTCCTGGTATTGGACATAATTTCTTTCTTTCCTCTCCATTGAATACTTCCTCTTTTCCACAACAGTCTCAGATCATACAGTTTTCTTAGCTTGGGCTGGCACATAGTAGAGAAAATCCATTTACTTCATCTCCTCCTATGCTGAACCCCAAGCAGTGTCCTGGCTCCACTTCACATCTTCAGTTTCAGTTTTCATTTCCCACCAGCACAATCCAAAAATACACTTCAGAGCTTGTCACTGCTGCATTGCAGCCTCCCTCAAACCCTTTGATGCTCTTTCCAATCTTGTCTCTTGTGTCTCTGCTGCCCTTTGTGTGATGTAGCCACTTAAATTCTTTGAACTTCAGAGAGAAGATGTCAACTCTGGTCCACCAAGGTAGCTACTTTCCTGGGGCTGTTGTAGAAAGTGCTTTGATCTTGTCATGACTGCTTTACCACTGGGTCTTCTTTTGCAGACTGTTACCATGGCCTCGGCAGCTACTTGGCCAGTGAGACTGACTCAGTGGTGCTGATGGTGGGGTGAGTAGCCTAAGACAATTGCTGACTCATATATGATAAGGTATTTATTGAAACTGTCTAGGTGACATAGTTCATAAAGAGGGGCCCTGACATTGGGGTAATTTCTTTTATGTACACCTCCTCGTGAAGACCTAGGAGGTCAGAATACTCCAGGCCTTGACAGTACCTTATTCACAGTTTCTTACATGGAGTGTCTAACACCCTTGGTCCTTGACAACTATAGTTGCCATTTCTTCTGCCTTTGTTTCTCCTGTTGTGGCCACTGCTACCTCTGTCTCCCTTACTTTCTGTCTGCTTTTGAATATGACTTCTTTTTTTCAGCATAGCTTCTCTGCTACATATCCTTGCCATTCTTGAGGCTTTGCTTCTGCTTTTGCCATGGCCATTGAATATTCCCTGTGACTCTGTTAATATTCTCAATGCTCCTGTCTTCTTCAAGAGCCAGTCATCATCATGCTATCAGTGGTCCTTGTGATTCTGTCACTGTCATGGCTCAGCTTTTTGTGGTTCTGCAGCCTTTCATATCACTGCTTCTTCCTGGTAACCTGTTTAGTCTGTTCTACAAAAGCAGACAGGAAATAAACTCTAGTGAGAGGTTGTTTATTGGGTTAAATGCTACAAACCTAAGTGGTAGCCAATATAGGACACTGTCTACCAGATGGATTACAAAGTTAACACTACAGTTTGTCAATTTAACCAGAAAAGAGTGTGTGCTCCAGTGTCTGCAGAACTTCATATACAATTGTATTTATGAGAAGCGTTGTATTGTCTGTTTTGTACTAGTGCAGAGTCCCTCTGGTAGGTAGATGACCTGGGAATTCTTGTTTCTGGCCTCATATTGCAATGAAAACCTATTTCAAATTGTTTGAAAGTCATTTGGCTGGGGCTGCAACTTAAAAATCTAGGGTTGTATTTTTGTGACAACTGGCCACAAATATTGTGTAGCTTCTTTAATGTTTGCATGCTGTTCAGAGTAACAAGTGTTATAATCTAGCTGGCTGCTTGACTTGTAACCGTCATTAATACAGTCTCATGGAGGAGACTAAGATTTCCCCACTAAGGAGTCCAATTGACTAATCTTTTAACACTTTTTCTTAATCACAAAAACTTAAACCTTAGAATTACTAACATCAGTATGAACTTAACATTGGTATGTGCTCAGGGGTGGTTTTTAACAATGCTTAACATGTGCTCAGCACATTGGGGAAAGGAAGAGATGGGATCAGAAATGTTTCAGTAGCCTTTCTTGGGTTTTTACTGGTTTCCATGTTTTCTAAGACAAACTCTTTGAACATGCCACATGTTATACAGGATGTGCTCACCTTATGTGAAGCACAGCGTGGTTGTGAATGGACTATCTTGGCCTTCATAATCTCTAAGGTTCCTCAATTCCATAAAGGAAAAGTGACCATTGGCATGTTAACTTGTTTGGATCCCTCTGAGGATTAACTTAGGTTTGGCACTTTTTGAGAGTAGATGATGACTGAAATGGCTGCCAGTGGCCCCTATACAAAGAAACTTGTGGTGTTTGCCCTTTCCTCCTTAGGTACTGCAAGCTTCCTGCCTATCATCACCCTATTCTTGTCAATGATTGCCTGAATGCTTCCATCTACTTTTTGAAGAACCTGGAATCTTTTGGTGTGGACTCATCCAGGCTGGTCCTCTGTGGAGAGAGTATTGGAGGTTGGGCTGTGGCCAATGTCATACAGGTCTTAGTCAGTACTCCCACTCTACCCAGGATCCAGGCTCAAGTCTTGATTCAACCAATTTTGAATTTTATCAATTTTCAGTTACCATCACATCAGCAGAGCCAATATGTGCCATTTCTTACCAGAGACATAATGTTTACCTGTATATGTAAATACCTGGACATTGACCTCTCTTGGAAAGATGCCATTTTGACAGGTGCTGTGATACCTCTGGACAAGTGGAAGAAATACAGGAAATGGCTCAGTTATGAAAACATCCCTAGAAAGTTCTGGAGCCAAGATCTCCAACCAGAGTTTTTTGCAACTTTTAATGAGGCTGCCTATCTAGAAACTAAACATGTTTGGAGTCCAGAAATTTCACCTGTCCTGGCAGATGACAAGATCATTGCTCAACTTCCTAAAACATTTCTGGTGAGCTGTGAGCATGACATCCTCCGGGATGATGCCTTGCTCTACAAGAAGCGCTTGGAAGACCAGAGTGTCCCTGTGAGCTGGTACCATGTAGAGGACGGCTTTCATGGATGCCTAATGTTTTTTGAATGGAAGTTCTTGTCTTTCCCATGCTCCGTGAACATAGTAGACAGTGTTGTCAGTTACATAAAAAGTATATGATAGGTACCCCAATCTCTGAGTGTAATGAAATAAAAATTTCCTGTGCTGTGGATTTTGCTGAGTTTTGTTTTGTTTTGGGAGGAGAAGCTTACATCATGCAGAGTCTAAGAGGTCAGGATGAGGCAGAGAACAAAGAACTGGTGGCATATAGTAGAGAAGGCCCAATATATGTGCTTCTAATCTAGTCATTCAGTGTTGTATCCTACAATACCATCTGATACTGCAATTCAGGTGACAAAAACATCAAAGTGAGAAAATACGCCTGGGACTTTGTAAATTTTTTTGTTATGAGTTTTAAGTTTTCACAATGGCAACTAATGAAAAGTGAAATGTACTAAGATCAAAGTAAAAATGAAACTCAATGTATATTGTTAAATGTGAGAATTGCACAGAAACTTCTTAAGTCTTTTAACTCACCTACACTCCTTCACCCTCCTATGTCCATATATTGTACATGTAAATGCTGTCATCAGTTACATCAAGGACATTTGATAGTAAACTTGGGCTTTTTATGGTTTGGAGCAATGAGCTGTGGCCTTTGATTAGTTATATTCCCCCTTTGGGGGAAAGGAGATGCTGATGCCATCTATGATCCAGGAGGAAATGAGGATGAGGAAGCAAAGAACTCTTGGCTCAATGAAGTCCAATTTATGCTCCATTTCTACATCACCAGCATCATGTTAGATCTAGCCATGGTCTCTACTCTTTCATTAGGTAAAATACGTGTTAGAGTCATAAAAGATAATCTTTGAACATTTTGAAGGTTTACCCAAGTCTGTGTAGAGTAAATGCTTTGTATTCACACTGTCCCTGGTGAATCCTTACTCAATACAACAAAAAATTCCTTGAGCCTCATCCCTGCTAATGTAACAGTCATGTTTTGGCTCCATTCTTCTTGCTTCTGTCTGTCCTGAGGAATGATTTTCAATGAAACTCTCCAAAAGTAGCCATCTTAGCCTGAATTCTGTCAACATGCCAGCTTTCTCCCAGTGTCACCCCTCCTCCAAGTGAGCTCTTCAGCACTGCCTGGGCCAGCCCACCCAACACAAGATACAGCAATGATCCAGTTCTCTTACTCCCAGGCCCCCAGGTCTTGTTCACCCACACTTACATCACCAGGGTCAGCTTCACTGTTTTCCCAAGGCAAGGTGCAGGTCCTTTTTTCTAGATTACTATTGGGGACACACAAAGGGAGGTGGTGTCAACTCTTCTGCTCTAATTCCTTCAGGACTGGATCACCTGCTTCCCAGGTAAAGAGTTAGCTCTAGTTTGGTACTCTGTTCAGGGTGTGCTGTCCTGTGTGCTTCACCTGGTGAGGAGCAGGGATTTTTACTTCACTTTTGTGACCCCAGGGCCAACTCTTCTCATCTACTGCAGGTAGGAAGGTAGATAGGTGGAGAAGGACATCTTTTCCTTACTCATGCAATTCCATGGCAGATAAGGGGGGTTTTCAGGGCAGCTCACCTTCATCCCTGAGAACAGGTGACAGGGTCAGCCCTAGTGTGCTGCCTAGGTGAGGTGAAGCCGCTGGGGAGGGGTGAGGCCTTCTCTCGTAATTGCAGGGGTCATTTCTCCTGCTGCAGTATACAGTAAGGGGCAGGAACAGCCATCTCAGGCCCAGTGCAGGGTGGGACCATATTAGCAGAGCCCTCAGATTTCTTCTTTTTTTTAATTTTAAAAAGACTTTATTCATTTTGTTCAGGGAAAAATGGCAATCTCAATGCCAGCTTGTCACCCACCTACTTTTAAGCTTAAACTCAAGATTTCTTATTCTGAATATTGTACCTACTAACTTAATGTGAAATGCTCTCCCTTCTATAATGCCTTGCATGCAAGTTAAAAGAAACAATTCTCTTTAATAGCCAACACTGGTACTAGCCATAGTAAAACAAGGCCAATGTTTTGTAATTCAATAGTCTAGCAAGTTTAAATACTACCACAACAAAGTTGTAGGTGTCTTTTAAAAAGGTTATCAGTATAAAAAGCTTACACACTGGTCTTCTAAGTCCAAGCACTCTAAACTTGAATATATTCCAAACCTAGAAGCCTTCTGAGGAACCATGAAAACCCCCTTTCTAAGTACAAGCATTGATAGCCTCTATTATCATAAAAATGCCAAAACAGTGTTTTTAATGCACCAGTAGACCACATGATTCATCTTTTCCAGCTCATGCCCTACAGTGGGACGGATGCCCTAGTGTCAAGTTCCCTAGAAGCTCTCCCACTGCTTGCAAACCTCAGGATAATCCCACTCACATCTGATGAAGTCCTTACTGCTTGTCTGGAAGCATTCTCCCCTTGCATTTATCTACAGTGCTAAACACCCCCAACAGCCACGGTGATCAACTAAAGCTTTTCCTAGCACAGAAGCCATTAGCTCTTAAAGCCAAAGCCATCTGTAAATTATATATACATGGTTTGTCAGATAGGAACAAAACTAAGATGATAGCCATGTAACAAACTTTGTGCTGCTAACAGGCTCTTCATTTATGCTCAAACAGCACTGTGCCAGTGAGGCAGTCCTAGCCCAGCAAGGTGCTTTCCTTAGAAATAGTCTGAAATTATTGCCCATGCAAACAGCTAGAAAGCTTCACCAATCACAACAGACTGTAGTGTCAGCCTCCAGACACCCAGGGAAAGAAGAAGATAGCAACATTATTCAAAAGGTGTGAAATAAATCTCACTTAACAGAAAAACGAAGCCTTAGACTTTAATCGCAGAATATATCTACAGAAACCAGGAACAAGGAGACATTAGGACCAGTTTCTTCCTGTGGACTACTACCCCCTACAAAACAAGCTGTGCTTTAATTATTGCTTCTTTATAATATTACATTTCCACAGAACTTTAGGTGTCTGACTCAGAAAAACAGTCACATAAGGAAGCATTTATTTGAGGTTTAACATGAATCATACAAATAAAAATTTGTATAAACACAAATCCACATTGAGTGATAACACAGATAGCAAAGGACAAAGTAAAAACAGGGAAACTAATTGGTAGCTATATACAGTTGGACACAATTGTGTCACATACACTAGAAAGTCTTTTACAAAATAATCATCTTAGGTCAACAGAAGATCAAGCAATCTTCCATGTCATCTAGTAAGATGGTTTCTTTACACTCTCTGTTTTCTCCCTGATCCTCCTCAGTAGGGCTGGTAATTAATTGTTCTGGTGATTGCCTTCCCCTTGGGATGCTCGGTTGACTGCTGTAGTCTGCATATTCCTGTCCATATCCATAGTTCCCATAGTTATACCCCGTATAATCATATCCGCCATAGCCACTATAGTTTTGGTCACCACCATAGGCACCATTATAATTTCCATATCCTTGATCATAATAGTTATTAAATCCTTGGTTCCAGTTTTGGCCCTGACCTCTTCCACGTCCCCTAGCACCACCTCTTCCGCCAGCCGTTCCACCTCGTCCACTTTTCTGTTGCTGCTCTTGCTGCCTGTATCCCACCTTGGGTTGTGCAACTTTCGCACTTCCCAGAGCCTATTTGATGGTATCTGCTTTCTAACAATTTCTTTACTGGCTCTTCATCTGTGTGTGATAAAACAGAATCCTCTTCTTTCATTTGTTTTGTATCCATGGGAAGCTCAATATTTTCTATCTCTACAAAAGCTCCAAAATATTCTTTGATTTGTTCTTCTGAAGTATCTGGACTCAATCCACCCTCTAAAACCTTTTTAGGGGGCTCTTTTTCCTTCAAAGCTTTGGCTCTTTTGGGGTCTATTAATTTGCCATCCAGTTTGTGTTCTTTTAGTTCCAAAATCTTATCCATACTAGCAGCATCTTTGAAAAGTACAAATCCAAATCCTCTTGATCTTCCAGTGATTGAATCTGTTTTAATTGTGCAGTCTACAACTTCCCCAAATCGAGACAAATACTCAGTCTGATCTTTCTTGCTTGTATTCCAGCTCAAGCCTCCAATAAACATTTTACCGTCATCCTGCTGGTTCTTGCTTGGGTTGATCTTGGGTCTCTCTGCGAATTCCTCTATGTTGCTGTACTCATTCATGTCCTCCATGGAGGCATAGCCATTGGCATGGGGATGCTGGTGCACAGTCTGGGTCCCTGAGGCAGCAGTGGTGGCGAAGTGTTGTTATAGAGCTAGATTTAAAATTGCGGCAGAAAGAGGAGCCGTCAGATTTCAACACAGTTGGTTCCTTAGGCACCTGTGGTAACATGGGTTGTGGATATCAATTCAGATTCCCGATGCAGAAGCATTCCATATCCAGACATGGCATTGAGCAGCAGTCTAGATGGCTTGAGTATCACCATGGCACTGGTGGCCACACAGGCGACTCAGATCAGTATGACCCTGGTAGCAGCATGGCCATTTGATACCAACATGGTTTCAGGTATCTGACCAGACATGAAGCAGTTGGATAGGCTCTCAGTATTGATAGGGACCATGGACACCAATCAGACCCTGTCTGTTAGAAAGCTATGTACTACATATGGTCAAGGCAGTTGTCCTGGTCTGGATGTTGTAAAGCCATGTTCCAGACATTGCCAGGGCAGTTACCCTAGTCTGGATGATATCATGGTCACAGGTGACAGTGCAGGCTACTTATATGAGCATGGCTGTGGTGGCACCCACATGGACTTCGGGCACCCACATGACCACAGGAAGTGTGCTAGGTATCTGGCAACAGTGAAGATGTGATTTCTCAGCTTCCTGCTCTGGCTGCTTTTGTGCCCTGCCTCCTCCACCTTTATGGAGTCTTCCTCTGGAAGCAAACAACCTCTCCCTTTTCTAAGTTGTTTGTGGTCCTGGCATCTTATCACTGGAGCAGAAAGTAACTCTATAGCATTCACATCTCAACTTCCAGCAGAATTATCTATGTTATGTTTGCAGTCTTCTGTAGTTTCCCTGGCCTGGACCATTGAACTCTTCCAAATTATCCTACAAGCAGTTTCAGAGTTGTAAGAGCCAAGTTAGTATCAGCAATGTGTAATAAGTTTCTAGCTTGACCTGGTCCCACAATTCAGACTAGTTTGCCATTGCTTAGACCCCCCAAATGACTCAGATGCTTATATTAACTTCATGTTGCTTTGCCTAATGTTCAGCCCTATTTCTTGCCAGCTCCTTCATCTTAACTCAACCCATTTCTATTACTCTGTCTTGCTACGTAGCCCTGTATTATTTTTACGTGTTGATTCTTGGGTGGCTGGATCGTGTCCCTTTTGATTCTACCCTCCTCTCTTCTATGCTCTGATTTCCTGCTTACTTCTAAGATGCCTGCCACTGGCCAGAACGGCTCCTTTATTAATGAATGATGTTAGCAGCACACAGAAAGACATCTCACATCAGCAATGGTCTTTCTGCTCTTGTACCATTTTCTCATATTATTTCCTTTTGAGTTACTGCGATGGAACAAAGTGAGGGAGGAAAGATTTATTTTGGCTCATTGCTTTAGTGGTATTTCAGGCCATTATGGATGAGAAAGCATGTTGGAACTCATGACATTGGAAGTATGTGGCAGGTGCTCATCACATCCTAAAGATAACGCTGCAGAGAATGTGGACCAGAACCAATGACAGGTGAAACTTTCCAAAGCTTATTTTTACCTCTATTTTTGTTATGTAGATCACACGTCTGGATGGCTCCACAGTGTTTAAACAGTTTATGTTCTGAACCAACCTTGGAAATATCAAGGGAGGAATCAAAACCACTAATTAAGGTACTTTTTTTTTCCAGAGTGAGGCTCATCCATTGCACTCTGGGTATGCAGACCTGTGAGATTTCCCTAAACAGAGGAAACACTGTTGCATAATTTCTTGTAATAGAGAAGTTCATTTCTTCTTTCCCTTAAAAAGTTAAACAAATATACTGACTTAAGACAACACATGATGTCTCTTGTAAATTGAAGGCCCAGGATGGTTGTAGATCCTGGATTTGTTCTGCAGGCTCTTGGGAAGAATGTGTTTTAGTTCTTTTGCACAGGTAAAACTAACAGAGAAAAGAGACTGTGCAGCTGCCATCCAGTCCCACTCACCCCTGGTGGTCTAGAGCAGCCTTGTGTCCTGTAGGTGGTGGGTGCAGTGAAGGGAGAGTCTTTTGTGGAGATTGTAAGCTCAGAGTTGACCGAGGAAGTACTGTCTTGTAATAAAATCAGTGAGCTAAGACAATGGTCTGCCAATTGTTTTATGAATAGGATGTCTCTCCTGCTTCCCGTGCCCACTTTAACCTCCCCTCTCTTTTCCTTGTCCTAGCACATTGAGGACCCACCGACCATCAGGGAGGAGCTCATCAGCAGTGGGAAATGTCTATTTTGTTTCACAGCCTTAGAGCTGCACCCCGATGAACAGCTTGCAGACAGGCAGCCCATCCCTCGCACTGGTGTCTTCATGTCACCTGGAAGCAGCTTTATTCTCCCATGCAGTGTGCCTCATTCAAACACTGCTATTTTTCTCATAAAATAATTAAATTATTGTTTTAATTGTTGTTTAAATTACTAAGAAATTCAATACTTATTTGAAATTTCTTTCTATACATGTTTCTTTTCCCCATAATATCACTCAGGTAACATTTTTAGTATCATATCTACACCCTTAAATTCATGCTCCGTCATATGTACCCATGTAGAATGTGCACATAGCTTGCCAATTGTGAGCATTTTATTAACAGTTTTCTTCAGATATAACTGCTCCTTATAGTTCTTATTATATTTTTACTAAATGTAAAATTGTGTTCAGATTGCCACCAACTACAGTAGATTTTGTTGTATCAATGATTGTTTTATTTATTTGATGTCTCCATTATGGCTGTGTTCAGAATTTTTCTTAACCAATGGAGCCTGCAGCAATACAAAATATTAACTTTTCTTTTTGAATGAGATCTTCAATTGAAACCTATCCTGGATTTTTCAAAGTGAGGTCATGTAAGTTTCCTACATAAAATATAAGAATATTGTATTTGTAAAATGCTTAGATTTCCTAGCTTACAGTTATATTTCCTTATTTAATATGGAATCATCTCAGTTTTTTAAGTTTATATAAGGACTATAATATACCATTCATAATGCCATATTTTAAAATGATAGAATTTTATTATGTCAAAACATTAAAAAGCTAAAATGATTTTTTATTTATTTGGTGATTTTATATCATGTACTTCATAAAACTTAGTTATCAATCCTCTCAGTTTCATACCCACTCTTATGACCTCCCCATTTACAAAAAAGTCCATTCATGCTGCTCATTTACTTACTGGAGCATAATTAAACTCCCTGAGAAAAGGAGTCCTTCCTCACCCACACCCCTGCCAGAGGTCATCAATGCAGAAGTGAAACACTGTCATTTAGCTGTGTTCTAGCCTTGAGCTCTTGTATACAATGACATCTTTTCTTTTAAAGTGCACTTATGAGTGAGTATATCCCCTGGTTAGCTCAAGAATGACATCATGGTGACTTTCCCACACATCATTGGTTTTGGTGACTTTCCGCACCCCTTTTCTCTTCTGTTCCCCCAGCTCTTTACTTGCTTATCCCTTTCCATTACATCATTCCTTCAGCTGCTTTTCATGTCACATGTACTGTCCTACTTTCCTACTCTGACTTTGCCCTCTCAAGAGCCCCCTTGTAAGAAGCCATGAAGTGAGAGAAGAAGCAATGTTTTTCTTTCCGAGTCTGGGTTACCTTCCTCAATTCAAACATTCTTCAGTCCCATGCCCTTAACCTGAAAAATCATATAATTTCATTTTTCTTTGACTAAAATTCTGCTAGGTATATGTGCTTCATTCTCACCATCCATTCATTAATTGATGCATATCTAGGCTGATTCCATTTCCTATCTATCGAGAATGGAGCAGCAATGGATGTGAGTATTCATATATTCTTGTGGTAGAATATATTATCCTTTGAGTATATGCACACAGAAGGACACATAGTAGGTCTGTCTTCAGTTTTTGGGGAAATCAGCTGTAGCACTTTACCTCTCACTAACAGAAGAATCCCCCCATTCTTAACATCCTCACCAAAATTTGTTTTGTTGATGACATTTATCCTAGCTAGGGTGACGTAAGATGACCTTTCATGCGGATGGAGAATTGGCTCAGTTGTTAAAAGCATTGGCTGTTTTTCCAGAGGATCCAGATTGTATTACTTTCACCCATGTGGAAGTTCACTATATTTGTATCTATATCCTGAAGGGATCCAGTGTCCTCTTTACTACCAGACATGCGCGATGTACTGCACGAACCAACATGCTTAGAAAGCAATCATAACCACAATACTGCATTCCATTGTGGCTGTACAAGTTTACACTCCCACCAACAGTGGAGGAGTGTTTCTCTTACTCTGAATCCTCTCCTGCAGAGGCTGTCCTCTGTGTTTTTGATCTTGGCCATTCTGACAGGTGTAAGGTGGTATCTCAAAGTTGTTTTGGTTTGCATTTCTCTTATGGCTAAAGATGTTGACCAATTTTTCAAGTGTCTTTCAGCCATTTGTAATTCTTCTGTTGAGAATTCCCTTTTAAGTTCTGAGCTCCATTTTTTAGTTGGGTTATTTAGGGTTTTGGGCTCTAGTTTCTTGAGTTCTCTATATATTTTAGAAATCAGTCCTCTGTCAATTGTAGGGTTGTTGAAACATTTTTTCCATTCTGTATGCTGTCATTTTGTCTTATTAACAGTGTCCATGGCCTTACAGAAACTTCTCAGTTTCAGGAGGTCCCACTTATTAATTGTTGTTCTTATTGTTTGTGCTACTGGTGTTATGCTTAGGAAGTGGTCACCTGTGTCAATTCGTTAGAGGGTATTTCTCACTTTCTTTTTTATTAAGTTCAGTGTGGCTGGGTTTATGAGGTCTTCGATCCACTTGGATCAGCATGCACACTGTCCGATCTGGATGAGCAAGATGAAGAATAGAGACTGCCAAAGCCTGCCTGGACAGGATAAGATGGTTTCTCCCCAAAATACCCTGCTTCTGAAGAGACTTGCCAGACATCCTAGGCCAGTAGCCAGAAAGGTGGATGCTCCTACTGTACAGAGAGGCAAAGTCTGAGTTCTGGCCCAAACGGGGCCGGAAATCATTTACAAAAGATTGTGTCTACAAATACCAGCATGAGCTACAAATACCAGCATAAAGCCTGAGAAAGTTTAAAAAGCTTAAAAAGCATTCTATAGCACAGAAACAGAACCAAAATCTTTTGAATCATATATCTGAATTGTGTCCTGGTACAGAGATGCCAAGATGTGTTTGGGCTTAAATTTAAAAATGGCATGTCTGTGCAGGCATGGAGCTTAAACCCGTACATCTCATGAAAGATTGCATAAGTGTGATTGATTTAAGATTTCTGCTTATATAGGACAGAAAGGAAATGGAGGCAAAAACATTTTTCTGGTAGCAGCATTTCATGAGTCCTCTGCCGCAGGCAGAGATGCAGCAGGCACCTCTGTCATATTGAAAAACTGCTAAAAGGGGCAGAGTCAGCAATCAAAGTGGTACTAACAATTTAAAAGCTCTTCTGGTTAGAAAATGATTAAGGATTCTCACTAAAACAGATTTAGACTCACAAAAACTCTACACAAGATACAATGTGTGTAAAATGTGCATAGGCTTCAGAGAAAAGAGAAAAAGGGTAAAGAAAGCCCTTTAAAAAGAGAAATAGGAATAAAGTTACGAAAGGCCACATAAAGATGGCAGATAAACAAAGAACCTGGGTCATGGTTATTGTTTTTTAATTTAAATTTTTTAACTTTTAATGAGCTAACTGCAGAAAGACAAGTGATTGAAAAGGCTGCTAAGTTAAGCAAACATATATTTTAAAGCTATCTTGACTTTGAAATCAGTTTATAAGAATATGTTGCTTGGGAAAAGAGTTTCTGCTTTTGTTTCCACAGAAGATCAAATCCTGTGGATTGTTTCCAGGCAAATGTGGTTTCATTTGCCAAGACCACCTAAAAATTCTCTGATGGGAAGATCAGCTTCCAAGATGCCAGTTAATATGATTCAGGCTCAGGACCCTGTAAGATTGCCAGTGCCCCTTAATCAGCATGAAGTAGTAAAAGAAAGCAAACTATGCCCAACTTCCCAACATATTGCTTATTAATGTTTGTTTTTATTATAAATAATTAATGGTCATAATTAATCTCTTTCTAAAAAAGGGAGGAAATATGATATAGGAATGATTAAAAAAGATAGATGGATTTTAGTTTATTGATATTTAAATTTAAGGTCAATTTAATTATGCAGTATGTACTATCTACTCTCATTTAAGGTATGATGTTTATGTAACTCATTTAAAATTGTAATGTGTAAAAAATGCAGATTAATAGTAATCTATCATAACCAAACTTATAGTCATGTTAGTTAGGTTTTTGTAGGTATACAAAGATATATTTCAATTAGGTAGGTAGTCTTCAAAGACATGTAGAATATGGCATTTAAAATGTTTTAAGAACTTAGACTTTTCTGGAAAGTGAGATAGGTCTGCTCCTGGCAGCACCAATGTATTTCAAGAAAATGATGGGCATTGAAGAAACTTCATGTGGAATTTACTTTGTGGCAACAGTTAACCACTGGACAAGAAACTCTTCTTGTACTGACTGCTTGAAAGTATGCTATATAAACTTGGACATGAAAGTTCCATAGAAAAATTACTGAACTTTGGTGAAATAAGCTGAGATGGATCTTCAGGTTCCTGCTTTGCAGAGAAAATTGCCAGACATCCTTCAAGACACAAGGAGAAGTGATGCCCCAATGTTACATAGGAACTTTGGGTGACTGTCTGCAGACAGGTATCAGCTCTGTCATTTCTAGATTTTGGAAGTTGCTTTTACTTTCTGTTTACTTGGGTAATATTATATCCTTCTGAATCTTTGATGTAGTTGAAGATTTGAGAACTATAGGTACAGTTTTTCTTAGTTATTTTAAAAGGTATGTTAGATATGAAACTTTAGACTCACAAGAATAAGGTAGATAATGGAATATTTTCTTTAATTTTGTTAATACAAATAGATTAGATATTGTTACTGTAATTCTTGCTTGACAGCTGTTCTGTTGTATGTAGTTTTGCTATATTAAAATTGAAACCTTCCTTTTTTGATTAGTCAGAAAATAGAAAATGTGGTGGGACTGTTCTCTGTATGCAGTTCTGTAAATAAAGCTCTGTTTGGCCTCTGTGGAGCAACATAGAAGTGGGTGGAGGATCAGAGGAGAGACAGGTAGAAGGAGGGCAGAATTGGTCAGATTCCATCTAGCCACCCAAGAAGCATGTGGGACCCAGATGAGCTAAGGGCCATGAGCATGGCCACATGGCCAGGTAGATTAATGAAGATGGGTTGAATTGAGATGAAAGAGCTAGCTAGAAATGTGTCTAAGACATAGGCCAAACAGCATAAAATTAATATAAGCATCTGAGTCATCTTTTGGGGGTTTAAAAGCCGCTGTGGGCAAGGTCTGACTTCTGGCTCAAATGAGGCCAGAAATCTTTTACAACAATGCCCAGAAGTTGTATAGCTGATTTTTGAGATAAACCTATTCCAAATTTTTGAGAAACCACCATATTGATTTCCAGAGAGGCTGTACATGTTTTCATTCCCACCTGCAATGGAGGAATTTTCCTTTTGCTCCACATCCTCTCCAGCATGAGCTGTCACTTGTGTTGTTGATGTTTGTCAATCTGACAGGTGTAAGATGAAATCTCAAAGTTGTTTTGATTTGCATTTCCCTGAGGGCGAAGGATGTTGAACATTTCTTTTTCTTTAACTTATTTATAATTTTTTTCCATAAATTGCCCTGCTCCCCTTCCCAGTCCCTCCCAGTCTTTGTTTCTTGACAATTTGAAATTTCTCTGTTGAGTCTGTTTAGATATGTACCAAAGTTTTGAACTGATTTATTTAGTTTGCTGATGTCTAGTTTCTTGAATTTTTAAATATATTTTAAATATTAACCCTCTGTCAGATGTAGAGTTGGTGAAAATCTTTTCCCTTTTGTAGGCTGCCATTTTGTCCTATTGATAGTGTCCTTTGCCTTATAGAAGATTTTCAGCTTGATGAAGCTTCACTTATTGTCAGTTTTAGTGCTTTTTCTACTGGTGTTTTTTTCAGGGTGTTGTCTCTAGTGCCAATGCATTCAAGGCTATTCCCTACTTTCTCTTCTATTAGGTTCAGAGTACTGGGTTTTATGTAGAGATATTTTGAACTACTTGGACTTAAATTTTGTGCAAGGTGATAGATGTGGATTTATTTGCATTCTTTTACATACTGATTATGGTACTTTGGATGTAATTGCCCCCCATAAGCTCGTAGGGAGTGGCACTATTAGGAGGTGTGGCCTCTTTGACATAGGTGCCACCTTGTTAGAGGAAATGTGTCACTGTGGAGAAGGCTTTAAGGTGTCATATATTCTAAAGCTTTTGTCCATATTATACTCAGTCTACTTTCTCTTGCCTGCATATCAATATGTAGCAGCCCCTTATTCAATGCCAAGTCTACCTGCAGTCCAGCATGCTCCCTACCATGATGATAATGAACTGAATCTCTGTAACTGTAATAATTCTCATTTCTGTGGTCATGTTAATTTTGTCAGCTCCCTTGGGGGAGGGGGCAGTAAGCATGTATGGCTCAGACTCTGAGAGCAAGTTGAAATACACAAGCTCAAGCTCAATTTATTTTGAGGAAGAGGAAAGCCTTATATACCCTCCACCTAGTCTGGGAAAGGTCTATGCTTTGTTGACACTGCTGCTGTGATATAACTGTCTCTCATTGGTCTAGGTTATCTTACATCAGGACTCTGTCTCTGTTGCCAAAGCCCCCAGGCTGACTTAAGGCTGTCTTATGAGGAAGTGCCCACTTGAGGGGCCCTCATGGCTTATGAGGAAGTGCTATGAACTTCAAGGCACTGGTTGTAATGGATTTGAAATAGCTGAGGCCAGGCTGGCCTTTGTGCCCTTAGAAGCCTCTAGGGCCTTTACATTTCATACTTGGTGTCTCTTCATAGCAACAGAAACCACAAGCTACCACATTTGGTGTCTCTACATAGCAACAGAAACCACAAGATATCAACATCCAGTTAGAGTAGCACTATTTGTTGAAGATGCTTTCTTTTTTCCATTGCACATTTCTGTCTTTTTTTTTTTTTTAAAGAAAAAGAACCCAAAAATCAGGTATCCATAGGTATGTGGATTTATCTCTAGGTCTTTGATTTTATTCTGTATATCTACCTACATATTTTTATATAGATACCATGTGGTTTTTATTACTATAGCTCTATATTACAGCTTGAAATTATGTTTGGTCATATCTCTAGAAATTCTTTTATTTTATAAGATTGTTTTAGCTATACTGAGTTTTTGTTTTTCCATATAAAATTGAGTATTGTCCTTTAAAGGTCTATAAAAAATTGTGTTAAAATTCTGATGGGAATTGTGTTTAATCTATATATTGCTTTTTATAAGATGAGCATATTTACTATATTAATCCTACTGATCCATGAGTGAAAGGTCTTTCCATCTTCTGCTATATTTTTCTCTTTTTTTCCTTCTTTATTTTGTATTTATCAAAAAAAAAAAACAGTAAAAAGAATTTAAAATGCGGAAGAGTTAACAATAACTATACAGAGGATAAGAATCATAAGCATGGCTTATCAAGGGTAGAAATACAAATAAGATTGCTACACATATATTTTCTTTGTGTTCAGCTTTCCCTGTATATCCTTATTCAAGGTCTTTTCCCCCTCCCAACACATCTGGTCATTTTTCTTCTCTGCAACTCCCCATCCCCTCCCTGGGCAGGGAGCAGACAGTCCTATGGTCCCACTGACCCAATAATGCTTAGATCAGTCTCCACTTCTGGCCAAATCCAGTTCTTTCCCCCCTCCCTCAAGAGTGAGTCAGGTGTTCCAAACACCCTGGACTGACCCTTCTGGTATATTTTTCAATTTCCCTCTTTGAAGATGTACTGCTATTGTCATTCAAGTCTTTCACTTGCTTAGTTAGAGTTACTCCCTGGTATTTTATATATTGTTTGTGGCTATTGCAAAGGGTATAGTTTTCCTGATTTCTTTCTCAACATATTAGTCATTTTTATATAGAAGGGCTGATGATTTTTTGAGTTAACCTATCAAGTCACCTGGCTAAAGGCATTTGTCACCTCTAGGAGTATCCTGGTAGAATTTTTTGGTCACTTTTTATACTCTCATATCATAGTGATACTTTGACTTATTTTTTCTAATTTGCATCTATTTTACCCCCTTTAAGTTGTCTTAATGTTCTAGTTAGAACTTAAAGTATGATATCAAATAGATTTGGAGAGACTGGACAACCTTGGCTTGTTTCTTATTTTAGTGAATTTTTTTGTTTTCTCTGCATTTAATTTGATGTTGCGTATAGGCTTGCTGTAAGTTGTCTTTATTATGTTTAGGTATGTTCCTTTATCAATAATCTCTTCAATATTTTTATTATGAAGGGTTATTGTATTTTGTCAAAGGCTTTTCATCACCTAATTAGATGTTCATATGTTTTTATTCTTTCAGTTTGTTTATATGCTGGATTATATTGGCAGGTTTTTATATGTAGGGTCATTCCTGTCCTTGGGATTAAGCCTATTTGATCACTGTGGATATTTTTTTATGTTTTTGAATTTATTTTGTGAATGTTTTTGCATGAATGTTCATGAAGGCAATTGTTCTACAAGTCTCTTTTTTAATAGAACCCTTGTTCCAATGGGGCATTTCCACCAGGCTTGGGGGATGGGACATGGTGATGTGGAGGGGAAGGGGATTGAGGAGAGTGTGAGGGTGGCACTGAGCAGGGGACATGGTCCATGAGGCTCACCTATTTGGCACTCTTGAGGATGGTGTGAGTGGGTGTGGTTTCTGGTCCAGTAGGGAGTCTTTGCCTGAGTGGACGCTGGGGTTCTAGGAGCTGGCAGGCCTCCATTCCAGCACTGAGTCTCTGCAAGAGTCTGTTTATCTATTCTAACTTGTGTGATCTGTTTTATTGGTTTGTGTGGCTTGCATCTGTTCTTCTGACTGGCTTGTTCTGCAGCTGTTCTAAGTGGTGTAACCTACAGCTACCTGTTTTTCTAACTGGCAAGGCCTCTACCTGAGGAGAAGGTATCTGTCCAAGGTGTCAGCGAGGGCCCAGTAGGAGAGGCAGGCAATGCTATGGGAAGGGGTGACAGTGGGTTGGAACTTTGGGTTCTGAACTGAAGGCGTTAGAGAGTCCTGAGGTCAAATGGCACATTTTTATTGGTTTTTGTGTAGTTTTTGAGTTCTTTATATATTCTGGATATGAATTATTAGTCAAAATTTTCCCAACATTGTCTTCTATTTTCTAATTGTCTTTTCAGTAGAATAACCATTTCATTCAGTATATAACATTTTTCTTAATTTTATGGACTTCCACTTCCCAATTCCTAGCTTAATTCCAGAATGACTTGAATTCTTTCTTGTATGTTGTCCTTTTATTTTATTCAGTTTTAGGAAAGTCTTATTTCCTACTGAAGAAATTCTTAATTATTCTTAGCTGAGTTATTTAATTTTTACATTTTTTTGTAATTTATGTAGCTGTTTCACTTTTGATTCAAGTTTTATTCAGTTCTGGTTAGATACAATGTAAAAAGTTGCTTTATCTTTTTGTCTTTGTTGAGATTCATGTGCTTTCATAATATATATAAGATCTACTTTAGAGGAAACTCTGTGGACTGCAGAGAAGATGGTATATTCTGCAATGATTGAGTGATTTGCTGTCTAGAAATAATTTGTATCCATTTGATTTATGATGTCATCTAACCCTGAGGTTTCTGTATTTACTTTTGGTCTAGGATTCTTATCTATTGTCCTTTGGGGAACACTGAAATTGCCTACTACTACTGTATTGGAGTTAATCTGAGGTTTTATATATACTAGTATTGTTTCTATGAAATTAATAGTACCTAAAATGGGAGCATGTAAAATTAGAATGGCAATATTCTAATTAATAGATTGATGCTTTAATCAAGAAAGATGACCTTCTTTATCTCTTATGAATAGTTTTTCTTTAAAGTCTATTTTGTTAGAATAGGTACTGAAGTTTTGTTTCCTAGTTCCATTTGCTCTGAGTTAGTTTTCCATCTCCCTCATTGAAGATATTTATTTGTCTGTTTCTGATGGTGAGGTGTGTCTCTCCAAGGCAGCAAAGAATCCTGTTTATCTTTTGAAAATTAGTCATTGCATGTGTTTGTGATATACGTATGTAAGTGTGAAGAAGTGTGTGTCACAATGTGCATGTGAGATCAAAAGGCAACTTTCCAGAGCAGGTTCTTACCTTCTGTTTTGAGGAAGGCTCTTTGTTGTTGTTTTGCGCACAGCTCTGTACCTCCAGCTAGTTGCCCATGATCTTCTTGGTGATTCTCCTGTCTCTGTCTCCCATTTCACAGTAGGAGTGCTGGGATTGCAGATGCACACCATTTCATCTGAATTTTTAATGTGGATCCTGAGAATTGATCTGAGTTCATCAGGTTTGTTTGTCAAAAGCCTGTTGAGCCATCCTGGCAGCCCACATGCTGGTTGTCATTTTTTAATAAAAGTAAATTTATATAAGTGTGTTTATTGAGTGTGTGTGTGTATGTGTTTGCTTACCACAGCATGCATGTCGGAAGACAACATAGAGTATTCAATACTCTCCTTCTACTATGTGGGTCTTTGAATCAAACTCAATGGTCAGCAAGTTGTTTAGAGGGAAAAGAAAGCCCTTGACAATAAGACTGATAACCTAATTGATGATTTTAGTGAGAAGGGTCTCCTTAAATCTATGCATCTTTCATTGTGTCAATAAAAGTTTGAGGGCAATAAAGCATAGAGTTGGGGTGGAAAGTGCATTGCTCACCCTAACCAGACTCTTGCGTAAGGAAGTACATGTCATATCATATAGATGAAGTGCCAGGCCTTTAGGCCTGTATGATCATTGTCTGCAGCTTCTTGAGACCCCCAGTTGCTGGGATGCTAGTGAGAGTCCAAGCTTGTGTTATGAGGAATCTTCAGTCTCAGTTTCTCCTTAGAGGGTAGGAGAGATTTCTCAGGCTTTTAAAAATATTTTTTGAGCAGATTAGTCTGCTTCTCATTGACTGGCTTGTATGAAATTTTCTGTCACTGTGCCAGACATACTCTGAAAGGAGAGGGTGGAGGCATCAGTATATAAAACAGGAGCAGGTGCTCTTCACAGAAATTCTGAAGTAAGTTCTCCAGAACAGGTCCTGGAGGCTGTGCAGCATCTGGGTCATGGCTGTCCTGTGGCTGTTGCTGCTAGTAGGGCTGCCCACACTCTCACTGGGAGTCTTTGTATGG
>PVIH01023719.1:0-24239 GCA_004025045.1 Sigmodon hispidus | reverse complement strand
CTGAAATCAATACAATTGAAACAAAAAGAACAATACAAAGAATCAATGAATCTAAGAGTTGGTTCTTTGAGAAAGTTAACAAGATAGATAAGCCCTTAGCCAAACTAATCAAAAAACAGAGAGTGTTCAAATCAACAAAATCAGAAATGAAAAGGGGGACATAACAACAGACCCCCAGGAAATACAGAGAATTATCAGAGCATATTTTGAAAATCTGTATTCAACTGATTACTGTCAATTCTGCTTCTAGCCATCCCCCCACTGGTTCTGCTCTGATGCTGCATGCAGTATGTTCAGCAGAGTTTTGACCATGTAAATATGTCATCATCTTTTAAAATTAAATGCTATAAAGAGACTGAAGTAATTTAGATCAAATTTGTAGGTGGAAAGTATAGATTTAAAAAAGTAAACAATAGAAAAATCATATATAAATTCAACTTTTTTCTGAAATACGATGTATTTTAAGTATACTGAGGCAAGTGGATTTTTAAAACTAAGGTTATTTAATAGTTCTTTTGAGAAATAATCATGAGATCTTTTAAATAGTTTTTATCTTCTTTTATCTATTACTTTAAAGAGTTTTATTTTATTATTTGTTAAGGTGTCTGTGCATATGTGTATGAGAATATGTGTTTGGAGGGTACTTAAGGAGGCCAGAAGAGGGCGCTATATTCGGTGGAGTTGTAGTCATAGGCTGTTATAAATGTCCTGATGTGGGTGCCTGGAGCTAACAGGAATCCCTGGAAATGCAGCAAGTACTTTTAATCGCTAAGCCATCTCTCTCTCTCTCTCTCTCTTTCTCTCTCTCTCTCTCTCTCTCTTCCCCCCCCCCTATTTTTATGTAGGAGAGAGAGAAAAAGGGAAACAGAGACTGGGAGTTTGAACATTCAAGTGCCATTGCACACTTGTGAAGGTCAGAAGACAGCTTTGTTGAATCTCTTTGTTGACTTTGATGTGGGTTCTGAAGATCAACGTAAACAAATCAAGCTGTGAAAAGCTTCTTTATTCACTGAATCAACTTGCTGGCTCTGATTTTTTAAATATTTATTTTGATATTAATGTTACTTTAGATAAAAAAGAGTCTTGTTATAGGACTCTATGGACATTCAAAGATGGGACTTATGCAAACAGAAATTCTTTTCAGCTTACAGTGCTCTCCTTGAGGAACAGAGGGAGGTGCCTCTGATCTCCTTTATGAATAGACAGATGGGATTTAATATATCATGAAATTTGTAACATGGGTAAATTATCATCGATGACATGGCTGTATGAAGGTTTAGAAGACTTCTGGAAACAGTGAATAGAATTGAAAAGGCTGATCATCATTGGGGTCAAATAACAGACTGGGGAAGACTTAGGAGGTAGATCCGGAGGTCATCTGTGCTGGGCTACTTGTCTTACTGCTGTGGAAATCATCTGATTGAAACAATTCTAGAAAGGAAGAGGTTATATCAGCTTATAGTTTGAGGGTAAAGTCCGTCATGGCAGAGAAGAGATTGGCAGAGGAAGTGACAGGCAGCTGGCCACACTGTGTCTGCTGTTAAGAAGCAGAGTAGACAGGAAGTAGGTCCTCTGATCTTCGGGGTGGATTTGTTGGTGAAATGCTTCCCACAAAAGCCAGAGACCCAAATTTGATTTAGGATCCACATAAGAAGCCCTAATATGGTAGTGCATGCCTGTGATACTGGGGAGACAGACACAGGAGGACCTTCAGGTTTTGCTACCTAGACATCCAGCTGAATCTGTGGACTCCATTTCTATACAAAATCCTGTCACAAAAAAATAGGATGGGGGAGTAATTGAGGGAAATACTGAATCTGCCCACCTTTGCCTCCGCATGCATGTTCACACAGGGCGGGGGGGGGGAAGAGAGGAAGACGGAGGGAGGGAGGAAGGGAGGGAGGGAGGGAGAGAGAGAGAGAGAGCGAGCGAGCTATGTGCACACACCAGGAAAGAAAAGAAGCCCAGCTAGGTTATAAAAACCACTAGCCTCTATCCCCACTTCAGTGACCCAGCTCCTCCATTAAGACTCTGGTCCTAAACTTAGTTCCATCACCTTCCCACCCAAACAGTGGCTGCACTTCGGGAACAAATGTTAAAACACTCGAATGAGACTAGGTGAGGAGTTACACATTCAAACCACAATGAGCCCTGTTCGGCTTCAGTTTACAATTTTACAAATGAAAAAATCCAAAGCTTAGAGACTTCCTCAAGGAATCTGAAAATGATAAGGTTTCTGGAATTAGTTCCCAGCTTTACTGTTCCCTCAGCCCAAGCTTTGTCCACAAGGGAGTTCTTCCTGGAGTCTCACAACACACTGTGCAAACACAGCTTTGTACTCAGACAGAAGGGCCATGTCAAGCTGATCTCTCTTGATGTTTTTGTGGATAAGCCGTATTAATGAATTGTTCCCTCTGAGCCCAGGCTGTCCTCTGCGACAAAACATAGTGTATTGCTTATCCCTTCCTGCGAATAATTCCCACTTTCTTTTTATCTGTCTGTAACCTGAGTTTTGTTAGGGGCATTTCATTTTCAACCCTTTCTGCGATTGAATCTGTATGTCTTCTTCCGACAGCCTCTGTTTTCGGTCCGTTCTTCTTTATCTCCCCTGTCGTTAGACATTGCACTCACTGGAGTCTTTTCTCATTTGTAACCTATCACTTGATTTTATTATTTTCTTTCAGTCTCAGGCTCATTTTGAGTAATGTGATTTTTTCGCTTTCCTTTTCTCTCAGGAAAATAAACAGGAAATACAAGACAGAAGGGGAAACAACCGTATATGGGGAGTGAGAACCCAATTTTCAGCGTTCCTGTAAGTGTGACTGCTCTTTGCTCTTCATCTCTACATCTGTAATTTTTTCTTGAGAATAAATAAAGGACCTCAGATTACTCATGAATCCTCATACATTTTCCAGTTAATTAATGGCCTCTTTAACACGCTTTTTATCTATTTAAAATAGTACTCATGAAGAAGGTCAATAGAAATCAAGAAACAAAAATCAGGGAGAACTCGTATTAATAAATTCAGCTCCCTCCTTGTATTGAAATATATTATTAAACTTAAAACATGTAACTCTCATTAGATAATACATTAATTGTTATATATGTAGCAGAGTTGTCTTTAAAAAAATCACTCGCTAAGTTTTTTAATATTTTGCTGCTGAAGTAGTAGGTAATTTTAGATCACATAACTTAAGTGACTCTGTCACATTGTGGTGGCGTCTTATGTCCTGATCCTATACATTGTAATCTGAGTAGCCTGCTGAGGGATGTGGCATCCAAATTAATTCATAAGACTTATAAAGGTTACATTTGCACAGACAAAAAACAAAAGTGTGAGATCAGTGATGATCTTTAATAATTTGTTGGAGCAAGAGAGCTGGCTCAGAAGCTAAGAGTGTGAATTGCTCTCACAGAACAATTTCAGTTCACAAGACTCATATTGGGCAGCTCACAATTACCTACCTATAGCTCTAGATCCAGGGGAGCCGTTATCTCACCCTCTTATAGCCTCGATGAGTACTCACAATCATGTGCATATATTCCCCATCTTTATAATTAGTTGCTGCAGGTGTTTTGGTATTTCCCAAAGTTCATGGCTTGTGTGGTGCTTTTCCCTATAGCAGTAACAAGATAATTTTATTGCCTTGTAGCCATTAGAGCCAGGGCAGATCAATATATTGGTAACCAGATCTATGGTAATAGTACCAAAACTATTGACTATAAGGAGGGTCAGTAAAGCCTCATGAGGTGTGGGAGGGGTGGCTCAGCTGTCACTCTCATTCCCAGGAACAATTGATCTTGGGAGAAGAAAGTGTACTTAATAAGATGGGTCCATGAGGTCCCTCTCTATGTTGAAGTGGGACTTTAAGGTGATGAAACTCTTTGTGGGTCACCTTGGTCTCTGAGTAACCCTTTACAAAGGTCTCCATAAGCAAGTCCAACACACTCACTGGTCCCATGGAGATGGTGCTTTGCTATGCCATTGCTGCTCATTTGCAACCCCACAGGAAAAAATCATCAATGTGACCTTGTGCCTGTGGTGGCATCTTCACCATGGCAGATACATGTAGGATACAGTCTGAAACTAAGCTTCTCATATATGTATCTTTTATATAGGTTTACGTGAATGTTTTACTTCTATCGTTAACAGTGGTATAAGGATATATATCACGTTCTATTTAAGTAGATTTCACTCATAATAATTAAGCATTCACACACACACACACACACACACACACACACACACAGAGACACACACAAATGTCCATTACCATCTCATCAAGCCAACTGTCAAAGGAGACTCCTGCTCAGCTGGGACTCTCATCCAGACCCCTGATTAGGCACAAACCACACTCAAACACCTGTTTGCACTGAGAGATCTTTTATTAAGCAGGGAAGAAAAGTTAAAGAGGCTGTTTTCTGACTTAGGCAGAAGAACAGCAGCAAATGACCTTGCAAATGTCATCCTTAAGAGACGAAGGGGAGTTTGTGTTAGAATGGGCTAAGGTGCTGTGGTGAAGGAGATGGGGAGAAGGGACAAAGTGGAAAGGGACAAGGGAAGGAAGCAGGGATATTTGTCCTAGAGGGACAGAGGACTGCCTCTGGACAGAAAGGAGACAATATGACATATAGATAAATGGCAGTTTATAAAGGTAAGGAGCATACACCATGTTAGGATGAGATGTTTAACTTTAACTGGGCATGTTAATTAGGAGAGCCAAATGGGCTTATGTGCTCTAGTGAGCTAGAATCCGTTCCGTTAACACACAACATGGCTTTAGGTTATTTCTTCCCTTCAATGTCTTCATCTTCGTTATCCTTTTATCCATCCCCTCACTGTCCAGAGATGTCTAGACATTTTTGTGTTGGGTCGATAGCTTCACATTGTAAACTTTATATTCCCTATTCAGTATACTTACTGCAGTTGCATAAACCTCAAGGCATAGAGGAGTATTTGAATTTTAGTTTTTGACTCCACGTCCAATCTGCTTGGTAACTCAGTCAGTTCTGCTCTCTAGTTCCTCCACTTTGATCAGAGTAAATACAACAACAACATGTGTAACCAGTAGTTATGATTTGAAGTAAGTGTTTCTAGGTTCTTGCCCCTTTAGTCAAATAATTGAGAATAATGGATCAAGTAGGTTTGCAAAAGCAAGATAACTTTATTCCAAACAATGTGATAGTCCAAATTCTAGAGGGCTACTGTGTCAAGATTAACAGCAGGTCATATGAGTAAGTGTAACCAAGGGTCCTGATTATTGTTTTGGACTTTCTTTCATGGTGTTGAAGGGAAGGAAGTGTGGACTACCAAGGATTATAATTTGGGTGCTTCTCTATTTTGGTTGATAGATTGGGTCATGCATTTGTTTTTGCTGCTTCATAAGTCCTTCCCCATAATGCATCTGATTTTAATTATATCCACACCTAGTTATTTAAACACTTAACATGGCAAATAGAGGATCTGCCTAAAAGTTTATTAGAGGACATGGTTTTGTCTCATTAGTCATGCATCCCAAATAGGCTCAGGGGAGATTGGACCTCATATTCTTCATGTTGGATGTATCAGGCATGCACCTGAGCAGAAAACATCTAAATTTGACTGTTACTAGGCAAGGAATATCTTATACTATTATTCAGAAATGAGTGTACGGGTAGTTGGGGGTGAAGGGGTTATGAAGTTGTGCACAGCACCTGCAGGTAGAGGAACTGAGCTGTCAAGTGCATTTCTAGAAGAGTGGGATTGCATAACTGAAAAACAAATACATCCCCAGACATGCCTTGACTTACCAATATTCTAGACATTTAAGATATACCTTTGTCTGTATCTATGTTTATGTGAGTTCAAATCCCTTGAAGGTCAAAAGAATGTGAGGGATCTCCTGGAGCTGGAATTATAGGTGCTTATAAGCTGCCTGATGTGGGTGCTAGGAACTGAACTTTGAACTTCTAGAGGAGCAATGTGCATTCTTAACCACTGAGCCATTATCCCAACTTGCTAAGCTATCAGAGCATGATAAGTGTGGTATGCGGCCTCCTGGGTCTCCATTGCTGAATTGTGACATACTTAAATTTTCTCTCTAGTTGCTAGAACAGATGCAGTTCACAGGTACAGAGAAAGGTAAACATTACCAATCAGCAGACAATTATGGGAAAAAAAATCTAAATCATAGCCACTACAATAAGACCCTTACTTCCCTGAGGGCTGGAGAGAGACTATCCAAGATGAGATATATGTAAGGGGAATAGCATGAAGAATGCAGAAAACTATTATGGCTGGTAGAAAAGTAAATTGGTTCAGTCAATATGGAAACAATATGGATATTCCTTAAAATATTAAAAATAAAAGCATGATATAATGTTGGAATCTCATTGTTGAATGTATATCTATTAGGTCTGTATTTCAATGAATATACTAAAATTACTATCTCAGAGATATATTATTATATTTCTTTATGTTAATTAGTATTTTGTGTGAATATGTATATTTGTGGGAATTCTTATACCATAGGGATCATGTAGTGTGGTAAAGGACAAATTAATTGAATTGGCTTTATTCTTATAACATGTGTGTTTGAACTCAGATCATTAGATTTGAGGACAGATGCCTTTGTCTGCTAAGTCATCACACTGGATGAACTGAAACACTATTCACAGTAGGCAAGCTGTTGAAAATTCCTGTTCATCAATAGATGAATGGATAGAGAAATTATTGTTGATGTATTCAATGGAATAAGCTTAAGTATTAATTATGAGTAAATAGTATTAAGAAAGTGTATGACTGTCAATAGAGCTCATCCTGGAAGACACATTAAACAAGATAAGCATGTATAAAAAATAAATCATGTATGATTTACAATCATCCTAATAGCAGAGAGATGGTTCCAGGAATTAGGGGTGGGGGGGATTGGTCTAAAAGAACACAATTTCTTATAAGATCATCAAACTAGGAGTTGGTTGTCTAACATAGTGGAGGTGGTGAATATATTAATTCAGTCATGACGTCCTGAATAGAACAATATGTATATCAAATCATCACAGTGTGTACTTTGAACATATTCAATTAAATAATCTGTGATTTAACTGTATTATGCTAAAAAGATAAATGAAAGGAAAAAAATGTAATTTAAAAACTGTCTTTAGTAAGGAATATTTGAGATTCAGTGGTTGTACAATCAAGAGAAGCATTTCATGTGTGTGTATGTGTGTGTCCATAAGTGGTATATACACACGTGTGCGGATGCAGTCACCTATGTATGTGTGGAAACTAGAGGGAGATGTCATGTGACCTGCTCTACACTCCACTCCTTACTTCTTTGACACATGGTCTCTCACTAAGCAACAGCTAACCTGGCAGCCAGTACCAGCCATCCTTATGTCCCTACCCTCCACAGTGTAGGGTTACAGGGCAGCTTGGCCATCCCTGGCTTCTTATATGGGTGCTGGAGTCTTGAACTCAGATCTTCATGCTCTTTTAGTTGTTGCTCTTACCCAGTCACCAAACATTCTTCTTTACAGTAAAAGTAAAACAATTGTAAATGTCATAAGCAGGATATGAGAATTAAATTTCAGTGTAATATATTGTCTAATAGTAGTAAACACAGAGCCATGCTCCTGCCTCTGTTCTTACTACATCTTAAATTTGTGTCTTTACTTTCAGAATATAAAACTCAGCACAAAATAGTCTCTGGAAGAACAAAGCATGCTGGGAGACCATGTACTATTTCCCTGAAAGACTCAGTGAGGTAACTAACTCACCTGCAGATCCTGGCCTGTGAGATAGTCTTTTGGTAAAATAGGCTTGTCAGACATTTTATCTCTTTGAGGAATCATTTTATTTTACTAGACCATTGATTAAAGTCAACGAAGATACAGCCTCTGCCCTTGTTATCTTTTACTGTTGAAATCAAATCAGAGAATCAATAAAACCAAAAGAAAATAAATCTTTTAAATCCATTTGCAGTTGACATCTTCAAGGAGAAACTAGCAGGGGGATATTTACTGCTACTGCCAGATGAGGCATGGCTCCTTCTCTTTCACATCTTCCTTTGCTAAGAAAATGAGCAAGCACAGCCTTCGTCCTTGTACCCTGAAAATAAAGAATTGAAAAGTCCTCTCTGTAAAATTAAAACCCTCTGAACTTAAAGCTCTAGACAACTAAGTCTGTGCAAGCATGAGGACCTGAGGGCCTTTCCTCAGAACCCATGTAATAAAGCCTGGAATGGTGGCACATTCATCCCAGCACTGTGGGAACACAGCACCTTAGACATCACTGTCCATCCACCTAGCTGAATCCATGAGCCCTGGGGTAAGTGAAAGAAAATATTTTAGTTTCTTTTCTATTTGATAAAATATCCTGATGCAAATTAGAGAAAAGGTTTAATTTTACTATAGCTCTAGAGGGGGAATAGTCAATTAAGGTGAGGAAATCATGGTAGTAGATCCAGGAAACTGGCTGATCAAATGTAATGTGCACACAGGAAGCAGAAAAGGAACAAAAAACAGGGCTTGAAATTTAAAAAAAAATTAAGACAGTCCCCAAGACCATACATCCTCCACTTCTTGAAGGTCCCACAACCTCAAGGAGCATCACCAGCTGATGACCGTATGTTCATGTACAGGTGCTTTGGGGACATTTCTTATTTAAGCCACAGCAACCTGTATCAAAAATTAAGATGGAGAGTAATAAAGGAAGACACCACTGTCCACTTCTGGCTTCCATAAGTACAAAATACACACCAGCACACACCAGCATGCACAAACACGCACACACACCTTCACACTTTCAACTTGGCTTTTATGGCTGAATTATGTCTGTAGAAGACAGGAAAATGGGCTTAGTCAGTTGAAGGAAAGCTAACATCTGAAGGAGTGACTAGGCCAGTGAAATGGCTCTATGGGTAAAAGTGCCTGCCAGGTCTAAGGTTTTTATCCCTAGGACCTACATGATGGAGGAGAGAACCAATGCCTGCTACCTGTCTTCTAATGTTCACATACACACTATGGCACTCATGTGCCCCTCCTCTCTCCCTGTCTCTCTCTCTCCCTCTCCCTCTCCCTCTCCCTCTCTCTCTCTCTCTCTCTCTCTCTCTCTCTCTCTCTCTCTCTCTCTCTGTTTGTGTGTGTGTGTGTGTGTGTGTGTGTGTGTGTGTGTGTGTGTAAGCCAGAGGTCAACACTAGTCTTTCTTAGTTGCTTTTGAGACACAGTTTCTCGCTGAACCCAATTCAGCTAGGCTGGCTTGCCAGTGAATCCCAGGGACTCACTGTCTCTATCTCACAATCACTGGGATTATGGACTCACAGCTCTGTGTTGACCTTTTAATGTGGGTACTGGAGTCTGAGTCCAGATCTTCATGCTTGTACACCAAGCACTTGATCCATGGAGCCATATCCCAGGCCTGTTGCATTCCCAATAATCCTTCAAAGCATATTATTGCTGCTGTTGCTGTAGACAGCCTCCTTTTAAGAGACAACTCACTGTTTAAGACCACTGAGACCCTCCTTAGGGCTTCTTTAGGCAGTGTAGGCAGTGTTCTAGAGTAGGTGCTGCCCTACCAGTTCTAAACACACAAGAGAGCCAGCAGGCAAAATACCAAGTTGGAGGGGGATGCAAAGGAATGAGGCCACAGGCACAAGGATGCAGAGGCATGTTCAGCACATCAGGGTTTCTACAGAGTTCAGAGGCAGAAGGCGAGGCAGGGGAGTCTGAACATAAGAAAAATTAAACAAATCAAGAAAGCTGCTGGCCTTTTTCAGCTCTGGCATCTGGTGCTCGGGTGACGATGGTAACATTTCCAATCTGCACAAGCTGAAAGGAATCACACAGATGCCAAGAATGCTCTATAATTCCTTCCCTCCTGGGCCATTCAGAGGCTGGCCTTAGTTAATGTATTTCTGAAAGGTGAGGGTTTGTAAGGATGTTTTAAGCAGGCTGGGAAAACTGGAATGTGCAAAAATTATAGGGTTTGTGAAAATGATGTGAGAGCACAACAATACCCAGCACAGTGCCTGTCAAGCAGAGGTTTAAAAAATGCTTTTTGGGTGGAATTCAGGAAGCCAGCTTTATTGCCTGTTACTGTGAGCTACTGCTATTGTTTGCCATGATCAGCAAATAAATAGTAGTTAATAGAAGCCCAAATCTAGTCCAGAAAATAGTTTCAATTCCTTTTTCATCTTAAAACTGTGCAATTAAGAACCATTTAGAAGTAAAATTGGAGGCTCCATTTATACATAAAAAATTCTTAGTAATATCAATAGAGTTGTAACTTCAAATACTTTAACGTATTTTAATAATAAAATGCATCACATAGATGTATGAACAAGGAGGTGTTAAAACTTAATCAATGTCAATGATATGAAAGGATGAAGTTATTACCCAGTTTTAGAATACTCTCAGTCCCTGTGAGGCATCTGGGTTAAATGTATGTAGACATATGCTTCTCCATTCTTCTTTTCAGGAGTATTTGCTAGTCTGAATTTTGTGTTAATTGTCTTATTACACACACACACACACACACACACACACACACAAACACATGCATGCACACATCTAATATATATTTTATAGCTTTGCTTTTAGAAAATATAAATAAATGGATCATTTGTTTTTACTCTTTGGAGATTTGATACTTGTGTACAATGTCTGTAGAAATATTAACTCCTCACCCCCTCCCAACTTTATTCCCACTTTCTTCTAATAACCCACTAACTTCAGTTTTGCTTTGCATATACTCAATGGTGAAGGGCCATCCACTGGGGCATGGTTAACCTCCCAGGGGTCACATTCCTCAGGAAAACTGACTTCCTCTCCTTCAGTGGACACCAGTTATCTATAGCTCATCAGTTATTGGCTGGCCCTTATTGAGTTGTCGTCCCCCAACCCATTTCTGCTGGAACATTGCTGCCTTGATCTTATGTGTGTCTTGTGCAGATCCACAGAACTGCTGTTATTCTTTTTTATTGATCTCTTGTTTCTTTTATTATTTTACAGAATGTTATTGAGAATAACCATGTTGATGCACATATTTGAGATGATTTCTTCTCATTACTGTAAAGTATTTCAGCACACATATAAATACTTACTGTGTGTTCAGCTGCCTGTAAAGAAGGCATTGCTTTCTAGCTCTATGTGTAACTTTCATGAGAAGTGCCTTGATGCCTGATAGCAGAATGCTTAGCTATATTGAATAATGCTAATGTTTTAACTCCCTGGCTACATTTTTCTCCAAAAGTAAATGACAGTACTCCCATTTATTATGTCCTTGGGCAAACTTTTAATTTTTGCCTAAGTGGGTAAATGTAAAATCATAGTTTTAAATTTTAAACTAACATTTTTCTGATGAATAAAGAGCAGTCCATTTAGACTTATATCTTTATTCAAATGTTCTTTTCTATTAAAATCGTTGCTCATATGTGCCCATTTTAATTAGATCAATTTTATTGATACATGGGATTTGCATAATCCTTCCTCATTAGTTTCCTCTCAGTCTGTATGCTCAAAAATATCTTCTCTCAGTTGTAGCTCTTTTACATATACATACCTGGGTATATTTTTAAAATTAACCTTTTAGATTTATGTATTTTTATTGTGTACCTGTGTATTGCACAGCATGTGTGTAGAGGTCAGAAGACAACTTACAAAAGTCAGTTCTTTTCTTCTATCATATTGGTCCTGAGGATCAAAATCAGTTTAACAGGCTTGGTAGAAAGTGCCTTTATCCCCTGAGCAATCTTGCTGGCCTTTGGGTATCTTCACATAATCAGTGGGATAATTTGAATGCAACTGACCTTCATACGTTTACTGAGAGTGGCACTATTAGGAAGTATGCCTTTTTTGGAATGAGTATGGCTTTCTCAGTGTAAGTTTTACACTGTAGGGGCAGGTTTTTAAGCCTCCTATGTTCAAGATACACCCAACAAACATTTCAGACCACATCCTGTTGCCTGTTGCCTGGGGGTCTGTTGTTATGTCCCCCTTTTCATTTTTTATTTTGTTGACTTGGATACTTTTTCTCTGCTTTTTTGTTAGTTTGGATAAGGGTTTATCTATCTTGTTGGCTTTCTCAAAGAACCAACTCTTAGATTCATTGATTCTTTGTATTGTTCTTTTTGTTTCAATTGTATTGATTTCAGCTCTAAGTTTGATTATTTCCTGCTGTCTACTCCTAGGTGAGTTCGCTTCTAATTGTTCTAAGGTTTTCAGTTGTGCTGTTAGTTCTCTAGTGTGGAATTTCCCAAGGTTTTTTATATAGGCATCTAGTGCTATGAATTTTCCTCTTAAGACTGCTTTCATTGTGTCCCATAAGTTTGGGTATGTTGTGGATTCATGTTTGTTAAACTCTATGATGTCTTTGATTTCTTTCTTAATTTCTTCCTTAACCCAGAGGTGGTTCAGTTAGTTGACTGATGTTGAGTTGGTAAGCTTTCTGGTATTTTTGATGTTGTTGAACTCTAACTTTAGACCATGGTGGTCTGATAGAATACAACGGATTATTTCCATATTTTTTTTTATCTACTGATATTGATTTAGGACCAATTATGTGGTTAATTTTAGGGAAAGTTCCATGTAGTACTGAAAAATATGTATATTTCTTTGTGTTTCCATGGAAGCTTCTGTATACATCTATTAAATTCATTTGCATCATAACCTCTGTTAGACCCCTTATTTTTCTGTTGAGTCTCTGTCTGGTTGATCTATCCAGGGGTGAAACTGGGGTATTCAATTCTCCCACAATTAGAGTGTGAGAATTGATGTGGGTTTTGAGCTTTAGTAGTATTTCTTTTATATACATAGGTACCCTTATATTAGAGGCATAAAAATTCAGGATTGAAATCTCATCTTGATCAATTTTTCCTGAGATGAATAAATAATGTCCATCCTGGTCTCTTTTAATTGATTTTAGTTTGAAGTCTACTTTGTTAGATACTAGAATGGCAAGAAGAGGTTGTTTCTTAGAGCCATTTGATTGGAAAAATCTTTTCCAAACCCTTTACTCTGAGCCTGTGTCTATCTTTGGGGTTGTACTGTGTTTCTTGTATGCAGCAGAGGGATGGTTTCTTTTTTTTTTTTTTTTAATCCATCATGTTAGGCTATGTCTTTTTATAGGTGAATTGAGTCCATAGATATTAAGGGATATTAGTAACCATTGATTTTTTTCCTGTTATTTTGATCGTAGCTTGTACATATTTCCTTTTTTGGGCTTTTCTTCTGTGGGATTATTGATTGTTTTTGATTTCATGGGTGTATCTGGGATCCTTAGTATTGAGTTTTCTCTCTAATGCTTTCTGAACGGCAAGATTTGTGGGTAGGTATTTGTTGAGTTGGATTTTGTTGTGAAGTATCTTGTATAGTCCATCTATGATGATTGATAGTTTTGCTAGGTATAGTAGTCTGGATTGGCAGCTATGCTTGTTTAGTATCTGCATAACTTCTGACCAGAACCTTCTTGCTTTCATCATTTCCATTGAATATTCAGATGTTATTCTGATAAGTCTGCCTTTACAGGTAATTTGAGCCTTTTCTTTTGTAGCTCTTAAAATTTTTTCTTTGTTCTGTGTGTTTTGTGGCTTGATTATTATGTGGTGGGCAGACTTTTTGTGTGGGGGAGTCAAACCTATTTGGTGTTCTATAAACTTTTTGTAATTTTATAGGTATTTTCTTCTTTAGGTTGAGAAAGTTTTCTCCTTTGATTTTATTGAATTCATTATCTATGCCTTTGAGCTGGAATTCTTCTCCTTCTTCTATTCCTATTATTCTCAGGTTAGGTCTTTTCATGGTGTCCCAGATTTCCTGTACATTTTGTGTCATGGCTTTTTTGGTTTTAATGTTTTCTTTAACTGATGTATTTATTTCCACTATTGAGTCTTCTACTCCAGAGATATTCTTTTCCATGTCTTGGATTCTGTTGGTTATGCTTGTATCTGTAGTTCCAGTTCTTTACTTCAGATTTTTTATTTCCACCTTTGCCTTACTTTGTGCCTTTTTTATTGCTTCTATTTCAATTTTTTGGTCCTAGAATGTTTCCTTCATTTGTTGGTTTTTGTTCAAAGATTTGTTCATTTCTTCTAATTTTTTTATTTGTATTTTTTTCTGTCTCTTTAAGGGAGTTTTTATATCCTCTTTTAAGGCTTCTATAATCTTCATAAAGGTGTTTTTGAGGTTGTTTCCTTCTGTTTCCTCTTCATTGCTCTGTTCAGGTCTTTGTGTTGTAGAGCCACAAGTTTTTTCTGATTTTTGCCTTGTTGTTCTTTATATTGTTATATGTATTCTTTCACTGGCATCTGCCCATTGCTTCAGTTCTTCACATTTAGTTAGCTCTTAGACAGTTATGGCTAGGGAGCTTGTGTGTCTTTTGTCTGCCCTGAACTTGGGTTCTACAAGGTCTATGTCTCTATGCTCTGTATATGGGTCTTCGTTTCAAAGGCATCTGTCTGTCCTTCTATGATGACTCAGCTCACCCTAGAGGTGAGACCCAGCTGTGGGAGGTCCCTTCTGCTAGGAGTTGCTGTGGAAGGACCCTCACAGTTTTAGCGTATGGACACTCTGTCTGCTAGCCAAAAGGAGAATCTGAGATCAGGATTCTGAGAGTGACCCTGGCCCCTGGAGAGGGATTCCCCATGCAGACAGCCCAGGAGCTTAGATTCCCTCACCTCTGAGTTTGCTCTGGTTACTGTTCAGAGTCTGTCTGTCTATGATGATTCAGCTAGCCCTGCAAGATTTATTTCTATTATTTATGAATCATGTGGGTATGTGTCAGTTTCTTATATGTGCCACATGATTTTAGGCCACAGAGGCAGAAGAAGGCATCAAATTTCCTGCAACTGGAGTTACAGGTATCTGTGAGCCATGTGACATGCCTGCTAGGTATCAAACGCAGGTTCTCTGCAAGAACAACAAATGCTCTTAACTGTGGAGGCATCTGTATAGCTCTAAGAGTTAAATTATCTTTAAATGAGATTTTGTAATTTTTGATATATGCTTGTCATTTAGGCATTTATTTATTTGACATTGAATACTCAATTTTCTTGCTATTGTATAAGGTTGCTTGCTTTTTACTTAATTCTGAGTAATTTATTATTACAGTATACAAATGAAATAGGCTTTTGTATATTGCTATTATATACAATAAATTTCTTAAATTATTCATATTTATTCTGGCTATGTATTTCATTATAATAGGAATGCCTATGATTTTAGCTACCCTCTTAATTTCTGAGTGTATAATAATGTATTATTAGGTATAAGTTCAACATTTTTAAATGGATCCTTGGAATATACTTTTTTGACTAACCAAAAATTTGTCCTTACTTGTTGATAATTGTACTAGCTTTTTGTTGCTGTGGTCAAACAGTCAAGAAAAACACATTAAAAAACCAATTAGTATTTTAGCTCACACATTCAATTTTTGGTCCCACCTTTATGTAGCATCATGGTGGAAGGGAAATTTGACTGACAAATGCTGTCTAATTCATGATTCACAAGAGTTAGAGAGAGGGAGATGAGATGATGGCCAGGGATAAAATATACCACAACACTTGCTTTCAATAACTTACTTAGCCTAGAGAAGTTCCACCACCTAAAGTTTCTCCATCTCCAAATTGGAACCACCATCTAGGAACCAAACATTCAAAATACAAGCCTGGAGGGGCACATTTCATGTTCACCTTAATACCTCTCCACACTTTTCCCATTGACCTTAGAAATTGTTTCTTTTTTATTTCAGATTGGTTTATGTATGTAGAACAGCTCAGCACATCTCCTTCTGTGTCTAGCTTGACATAGTCTTTGACATGTTTTATAGAATTCTTTTTTTCCCTAAAGATAGATAATACTCCATTGTTTACATCAATAAAATTTTCTTCATGAAGCTTGGGTTTCCACTATGTGGCTATTGTGAACTTTGCAGCAGCAAAAGTAGATATTTCTGTTAGCTCCTGATCCCAGTACCCAGAGTTGGTTGCTGAATAATGAGGTTGTTATATTTCATGGGGTTTATAAATTCTCTGAGCAATTGTTTTATGGCAGTAGCAGCATTTTGCAGACCTACCAATTTATTACAAAGGTTCTGAATATATCAAAACCAAAACCAAAGGGAAAAAAAACCAATTAAATTACAGAAACAAAAAATTTAACCAACAACTAATGTTTGGATTACTTAAGAAGAAAATATTGCCTTACATTTAAGACAACTTCTCAACTGTATAAAATACATTGTGATCACATTAATCTCCCACACTATCTTTATTGGCACACCTCTCCCAAGACCTTCTTTTTTCAATGAATATTTGCCTCAGGACCACAGTGGAAGGAGAGAACCGAGTATCTCAAAGTTGTGGCACGCTTCATCCATATGAACAGAATAATAGTAGAGAGAGGAACATGACTGTCAGTGAAAGGCAAGTGGCAAGGCTAGCCACGGAAAACCAACCTAAGCCTTGCTCCAGGCCCATTGTCAAGCACAGTGGCACCAGCGCTGGACTTTGGGGTTCTCTCTGATAAAGGTCATCCTCTTTGTTGCTTGGCTTCCTTAACTAAGTTCACCTGTAGACATGAGCAGCCATGATGGCAAGCTTAAAAAGAGAGGAGGAGGTGGTGGATTTGGCTACCAGAAGACTAAGAAAGTAGAGAAGTCCAACATCTTTAAACACACCATCAAGAAGACGACAGACCGCAGGCAATTCTCTCACTGAAGGGAATGGCCTGATATCTGGACTGACTTCGCCCTGATTTCCCCTTTCTCTTTGAAAAGAAACTTTTTAAAAATCAACTGTATGATCTTTTTTGTCTTTACTATGATGATAATATTTTATTTTTAGATACTTATATAAAACAAAAAACAAATAAACAAAAAACAGTTGGAAAGATTACTCAGCTATTTGTTAAGATGGCTTATTGCTTTGTCTGTCAGTGGATGTCTATTCCCAGCTCAAAGGTAGGGTAACTCAAAGCTACCTGTCACTCCAGTTTAGAGAGATCTGATGTCCTGTACAGTCCTCTGCTGGCACTGCATTCTCATGTACACAGAAAAGCACAAATGTGTGCATAATTCATAAAAAGTAAAATATTTTAATAAATTACATTAATTTTTCAAGTGCAAAATGCTTGCTCACTGTGGTTTTGAGCTGTATTTCTCAAATTCCTGATGAGACTGAATATCTTTTTTGCATACTTGTCCAAAATTTTGGTGTCTTCCTTGTGTTCTATTTATTTCTTGATGATATTGATTGGGTTTATAAGTTGAACTTAAATTCTGGGACTAACAGTAATTTGTCTTATTTCCTGAGCTCTGCTCTTATTATTTTTGTCCTCCTGTTTTATTGTACTGTACTATTTTCATTCAGCACAATAAGATGTCCGCTGTGACCTGGGAGGTTGTTATCCTTCATCAAGGGTATCACTTAAGATTCCCTTAGGTGCTAAAACAGTATCAAACTTTAATGCTTCTGAATTCATTTCTTGCTCGGTGGCAGACTGTCTTCGTGCTGGTGCTGATGAGATCGTCTTGCACACAATTGCCAAGTGCTTCTACCAGTGGGACTAACTCCTCAGAGTCCAGTCAATTTAGCTGCAGATGGCGGACAGGGTACATCAATCACAAGGAATAGTTTTATGATCAAAATATGGAAATATTGCACATCCCTTGCATTCTAATTCAACCTCATGGTCATGTCTAGCTGCAGTAGAGTCCCAATAGGCTATCTTGTTCTGTGATTGGACAAGAGGAAACCAGAATTTTAAAAAGTCCCTAGCACTTTGGGAAAAGTGACCTTCTAGCCTTCAGTTTCTGTATTTAGATGATTCTTTAGTTTTCTTCCTTTTGTTTTCAGCTTGAGTATTCAGGGAGAACATTGGGTACTCTTAACTGCTGAGCCATCTCCATAGCTGTGTTCTGTCTGTACCTTTTGTGTCTGTGTTCAACAATGATCCTGGCCAGGAATATTTGTTTCTTATAACGTCTTTGATCTTGTTGCCAAAAATAAATTAGACTCACTAAATTATCTCAGGATTTACATTTCTTATTGTTTTTGAAGTGTACTCATTTTTCGATAAATTTATCCAAAATGATCTGTAGCATGAATTTGAGTGGTAATGAAAGAGACTCAGAGCCAGATGTCAGGAAAGGCTGAAATATCAGAGAGAGGAAACACCACAGGCAAGTCTTAGCCTGGTCACTTCTACAATTTTCTATCCTGCCTTAAATAAATATTCCCAGCTGTATTCCATACAGGTTAGGATTAAATGTGGAAACTACTCTGTTTTGTAGACAGCCTTGAACTCACAGAAACACTGAAAGTTCTCCATCTGCTCTGCGAAGTTATGGGATTAAGGGCATAGGTCACCACTCTCAGCCATCCTTGTGCTGGGATTAAAGGTATGTACCATTGAAGCCCAGCTGTTTGGCCTTGTACTCAAAGATTAAGAAATTCCTGAGCTATATCTGCATAATTTTTGATTGTGTGTTGATCTCTTGATATTCTAGGTTTTATTAAATATGTAACATACCACCAAAATGATCTGTTTTTTGATTGTGGAATAGTATTGGTTAACTCCACTACAGAAAAGTCCCTATACCTATTTATTCTCATTCATAATTCATATTTTTGTAGGAATTAATTTTACATAAATATGTTGTAATATTGCAAAATATTGCAAAGTCTACTAGCAGCCAAGCCTGAGAGTTCAGCTCCATTCATGAGAGCCAGTGGTACAAAGAGAGAACCTGCTTTGACAGCTACCTTCTGACTGTCTCATGTAATAAACATTTTAGAAATGTACAAATATTAACTATGTTTCAATGTGATTTGGAAATGTGTTCAGCCTGATTACTTATTGTAAGCTAGAGCCCAAATATTTCTCTCTGGAGTTTTTCTCCACCAGGATCTCTTCTACCTCTGCTCTCATGAAATGACTGCAGATTCACTTACAGTCTAGTTACTGAGTGTTTCCAGAAGTGTTGGTTTTCCATGTCTTAGGATGGAAAGCAAGGGAGTTGTGTGTATGCCTTGGCGTGATAAGGATTTGGTTTTGGAGTTTCGAGCAGCTCCTGAGCTCCCTGTGGCTAGAAGCAGCCAGAGGATTTATGACTTGCTGGCAGAATGGCTGCCCAAGCACATTGTGTTTAGACTTGTCTTTCAAAGCCGTGCCTTTTCCTGCACCTTTGCTCTTCAAAGCCTCGAACAGGTAGCTGCCCATCCAGTCCTGGGGCAGCAAATGACGGATCTTTCTGAAGGAGAGTTCTTTTGTAAAACTCTGTTTGAATAGCTCATTTATAAAATGCCTGTTATCTGTGCCTACATAGTTTTGCTTTGGAGGTTGAAACTATCTCTCTAAAACCCTGGGGTATCTTTGACTTTTATTTTACCTTTTGCATTTGCTGGTAGTTAATTTAAGGATTTTTTTTTTTTCTGTAAGACTCTCAGATATGGTGAGGTGAGAATGTGTTTACTTCCCCACTAATTATGTGTGCTCTAAATATACCAGGAATAAGTATAAATGTGCGACTGACTTATTTATTTTTCTAGTTATCATCCTGTAAAAACATTTTCTATTAGGCAATCTGACATACAGCACCAGAATCTTCTTGCTTTAGTTTCTTGCTTTAGTTTTTTTGCAGTTTTCCTTTCAACTTCAACATTATACCTGGAGGAGATACTTTTAAAGGAACATTTGTCTAAATGAAGTGGGAAGGGGGTCAGTGGCATGGACGCCTGCTTCCACTTCTTCAGTGCCTGCCTTGGCCAACAGTGGAATTCGAAGATCTGTGATGTCAGCTATGTCTTTCCCCACCTTCTCTTAACTCAGATTAATAAATAGACTTATGAAAAGCCTCCTGAAAAAATATTTACAATACAGAAGAGAAAAATTATGAAAAATTAGATATTAACTTTTTATAAATGCTGCAAAATTGAATGAATGTAATTTGGAGAGAGAATGCAAGATAAGAAATATATGACATTTAAAGTCTGGAGTAGGTCGCACAGCATGGTATGGAAGATTTTAACAGCAACACAGCTTCTTTCCTGTATTATTCAGTAATTATAAGATGAGTACCACATTCCAACCAGAGCATCTTAGACTTAGAGAACAAGAGAGTCTAAAGCAATATATATAATATATATGTCAAAATTTATATCCTTCAAAAATTCTAAGATAAATCTCATGTTGACCTTGAACTATACAATCATAAATTGATCTTTTTGTAATACCTCCCTCTGTGTGTGTGTGTGTGTGTGTGTGAGAGAGAGAGAGAGAGAGAGAGAGAGAGAGAGAGAGAGAGAGAGAGAGAGGGAGAGAGAGGGAAAGAGATCAAACTCATGCCTGTCTCTGTAGTTCCAAGCCTACATGGTGTTTGCCAATTATGGAACTTGATGACATTGCCATTCCTCATTTTCCAAGCCATTTAGAAACTGTCCTGTCTTAGGTTTTGAATATTCGGGTAAAAAATTCAGCTGTATAATGATGATTGAGCCTTGTGGAAAGCTATAATTAACCAGTTGAAACTATGACAGTTGTATGTTTTTTCTTTTCTTTTTCTACATCCATATCAAAATCACTTATATTTTAAACAGAAAACTTGAAAGAAACTCTGTGCCAAACAACACAAATGTTTTACAAATATTCTTTTCTTAAAGTGTATCTATCAAAAACAGATTGTCTGTCTAAAACTGTCTTCATATTAGCATGAGGAGGTTTGGCTGTTGTTCAATATGCTATTCTGCAACATTTTATCTCAATAGAGTAGAATGAGAATCACACATGTTCATTTAGCTAAGACAGACAAGAACTTAATACACTCTTCTTGACTATTAACAGGTTCTTCCTTCAGGAAGAGAGAAATATGGACCAGCAAGATGGCTCAGTGGGTAAAGACAGTTGCTGCCAAGACTGAGCCTGAGTTCAATCCCTACCCCACACATCAAGGAAGGAAAGAACTGATTCTGGCAAGTTGTACTTTGTGCTCCAGGTACACACACACACACACACACACACACACACACACACACACACACACATACACACTCACATATGAATAAATAAATGTATAAAATGGTAAAAATAAATAAATTATAATCACTAAATAACAGTGCTGTATACTGAGTATTTCTCACTCAAAATAAGTGGTTCCAGAAATCTATCAGGCTTTGTATTCCCTCTAGATTTGAGAACAGTTGCATTCATTTAATGAGATGGTTCAGCATTGGGTCCTGCTATGGTCAACACTGATTTTTCTCTTGCCAGGATCTATAATCACCAAGGAGACAGACCTTTGTGTTTTTCTAGACTGCATAAGTTAATGTAAGAAGATCTACTCTGAATATGGGTAGCACCAGTGCACAAGCTGCAGCTTTGGATTAAATACAAAGAGAAAAGTGAACTGAGCACTATTGCACAAATTCTATTTGGTGTTATAATAAAAACCCAGAGTCAGATATTGAGAAAAATCTAAAATATTAGAAAGATAGAGAAACAAACCACATCTCCTTCTCACCTGGCCAGTTCTTCAGATCTGTCTTCACAAATCCTCTGACTCCAAACCCCTCTCTACTCAGCTGACCAGGGAAGTGTCAGGGAAAGCTTGTTTCCTCTATTTTCTCCCTCCACCCAGCTATCTTATCTCTTCCTTTAACATCCCTAGAGCTAGGATAAAAGGGTGTGTATCCACTCCTTGACCTTCAAGGCTTGGTTCTGTAGGTGACTCTGTTCTCTGATATTCCAGACTATTTTTATTAAATATACAATATATTACCACATATTCCTTTTGTGTCAAAAATAAAAAAGGGTATAATTAATATATGAAAAACTATATACAATAGGTACAATAGCTATATATAATATATACAAGCAATAATTATATGAGTAATATCTAGTCCAGAAACAATTGATAAATTCAAAGAAAATATTCCATTATTTATCTTATTTTGGTGAGTCTAAAGGATTACATCTAATTCACTTTCTATCTGACTTGTATTAACAGCTGAAAATTATCTTTTGATGTATCTTAAACTTATATACTTTAACCTCTAAGTGAATTTATTTTCTAAAATGGTCTCTAGAGAACTATATCTCATGTTCAACTTCCTCAGAGACCTGAGTCAAAAATTTAGCTGAGTAAACAGGAAGTACAAGGAAGTGACTTCTAAAATATGTGAAAAATAAAAAGCTGGCTGCCTGGACAATCACCCAAGGTTCCTCTGCAGCATTGGGACATCCATCTTCTGACCGTCTACAAAGCCCTTTTTACCTTGTCCTGGTGAGATTTGGTTGTTCTTCCTTGTGTGTCCTCTCTGTTTATTTCAGACATCATAGTGTCAGCAATCATGGAAAGGACAATTTCTAGCCCAATGGCTAACTTTTGCCACAATGAAAGTCAACTCCATATGGAGTTTCTTCAATGACCATTCTCTTTTGAGAAGTAGATTGGTACTGCCAGAAGCAAACATATCTCATTGTTATAAAAATAAAAAGAAACTATGTAATTAAAATATTTTTAAATTTATTTTTATTTTATTATTATAAACAAAGAAGTCACACTTTCTATCCTTGTATATCCTTATTCAAGGTCCCTTCCCACTCCCACCACATCAGGTCATTCTCTCTTCTCCACAACTCCCCACTCCCTCTCTGGGCAGGCAGCAGGCAGTCCCAAGGTCCCGCTGTCCCAATATTGATTAGTTCAGCCTCCACTCCTGGTAGATCTAGTTTTCTCCCCACAATTTCAAGACTGAATCAGGTGTTCCTCTAGGGGGAATGGAATCCAAGGTGTCAGTCCAAGGAGTTACTGCTCTCAAGCTGTTCAGTAGTTGTGGCTTGCAGCTTGGACATGCTTTGCTTCTTTCTTGTTTGTTTGTTTGTTGGTTTGTTTAGAGTCCACTAATGAGTGAGTACATCTCCTGCTTAACTTTCTGGGTTTGTGATAACTCCCTCAGGAGGATATTCTCCAAATCCATCCATTTGCCTGCAAATTTTAGGATATCATTTTTTCTTACTGCTGCATAGTACGATATTGTGTAGATGTACCACAGTTTCTTAATCCATTCTTCAGTTGAGGGACATCTAGGTTGTTTCCAGGTTCTTGCTATTACAAATAATGCTGCTATGAACATAGTTGAGCTAATGCCTTTGGAGTGTAAATGTGCATCTTTAGGGCATACACCCAGAAGTGGTATTGCTGGGTCCTTGGGGAGATTGATTCTCATTTTTCTGAGAAACTTTCATACTGCAGTTCAAAGCGGCTGAACAAGCTTACACTCCCACCAACAATGGAGGAGTGTTCCCCTTGCTCTGCATCCTCTCCAGCATAGGCTGTCCTCTGTGTCTTTTATCTTAGTGAATCTGACAGGTGTCAGGTGGTATCTCAAAGTTGTTTTGATTTGCACTTCTCTGATGGCTAAAGATGATGAGCACTTTTTCAGGTGCCTTTCAGCCATTTGTAATTCTTCTGCTGAGAATTCCCTTTTTAGATCTGAGCCCCATTTTTTGATTGGGTTATTCAAGGTTTTGGGCTCTAGATTCTTGAGCTGTTTATATATCTTAGAGATCAGTCCTCTGTCACTTGTAGGGTTGGTGAAAATCTTTTCCCATTCTGTAGGCTGTCATTTTGTCCTATTGACAGTGTCCTTGGCTTTACAGAAGCTTCTCAGTTTCAGGAGAACCCACTTATTGATTGTTGATTTTAGTGTATGTGCCATTGGTGTTATATTTAGGAAGTGGTCACCTGTGCCAATTCATAGAAGCTTATTTCCCACTCTTTTCTATCAAGTTTAAAGTGGCTGGGTTTATGTTGAGGTCTTTGATCCACTTGGATTTGAGTTTTGTGCAAGGTGACAGGCTTGGATCTATTTGCATTTTTCTACACACTACCATCCAGCTATGCCAGTACCATCTGTTAAATATACTATTTTTTTTTCCATTGAATATTTTGGGCCTCTTTGTCGAAGGTCAGGTGTTCATAGGGTTTTAGGTTTATGTCTGGATCCTCATTTCTATTCCATTGATCCACAAGTCTGTTTTTATGCCAGTACCAGGCTGGTTTTTTTTTCCCCTTCTTTATTTTGTATTTATCAAAAAAAAAAACACAGTAAAAAGAATTTAAAATGTGGAAGAGTTAACAATAACTATACAGAGGATAAGAATGATAAGCATGGCTTATCAAGGGTGGAAATACAAATAAGATTGCTACACATATATTTTCTTTGTGTTCATCTTTCCCTCTGAATTTTTTTTCCCTGTATATCCTTAT